>CAXIWW010000225.1:0-68050 GCA_964036315.1 Acanthosepion esculentum
TAGTCTGCGGGACTGATCAGTTTGAAAATGGCGATGGTTTGGGGGGGGGGGGGGGCCCCAATTAAAAAAAAAAAAAAAAAAAATATTGCAAGGGAGAAGTAGGTCATTGCGTCTTCCAAGCAAATGGTTTTCAAATTAGCAACGGTACTTTTGTCATCATGGTATCATCGTAGGGCACTTATTGTGAACGTTTTTGGTTTGCTCATTTTGGTATCATCATCTCCTGCACCCGCCGCGGTAGCAGTGTTTGGATCATTGCGTGTTCACAAGCGTGCATGTTTTTTCTTCCTTTATATACCCGGCAAAGGATGGGTTAGTTTTTGTGCTGGTCAGTGATGCTTGCATGCTATGTGAGCAGTTGTGTTATGATTTAGACGCATTGAGTAATGTTGAAAATGGGACAGTGGAAGGAAGTGACTATTTGCTAGTTTGTCTTTTATTTGAAAGTATTTTTGAATCATGACTTTAGGAATGAAAGCCCCAAAATGATGAATTGAAATGCAGTTTGATCTATTATGTAAATGAGGACCCAAAATAGAGGGAACAGCACGGCACCGTCGCCAGTGCCGGGTTGGTTAAAGAGGCCGCACCGCACAGCAGACTGAGTTTTCAAGAGAGAGTTAGAAAATGGACTGTAATGCATAGTACATGCGTGTGTGTTTTTGTGTGTGTCACTTGTGTGTGTCACTTGTGTGTGTCACTTGTGTGTGTGTGTGTTTTGTCAGTGTGTTTGGGGTGTGTTTTTTCTTAGTGTGTCAGTTTGTGTGTGTGTGTTTTCATGTTGAACCCCTTTAAATCCGCCACAGCGCGCTGTGCTGCGAACTGCTACCGAGAATTCACGAAAATCACGGGCGGCAAGCAGGCGAGCGCTAGCGGCTTTGTTGGATGAAGGCACGATTTTCACGGGATGATTTTGCCGAGACTGGGGCAGCAGTTATGAAAACTGAGAATGGAGTGTTTTTAAATTTGTGTAGTAGCCGGATTGGGTAGACTCTGCTGATGAGACCAATTTTCATAATTGGGGTTGGCGGTGGTTAAGTTGGTTCATATTTGTTAGTGAACAATTCTGGGCCGAAACGGTCATATTGGTGCTGTGTCACTGTTAAATCGGTGCCTATTTTGTTGAAGTTTGTGCCTATTGGCTTTATATCGGTGCCTCTAGTGCATTATTGGTGCTTACAGGAATCCAACACCGGCGGCAGTGTGTTATTCCATGTTCATAATGTGTTCATAATGTGTTGGTCTCTCAAATGTTGTAAAATGGTATACTGGTTCAAAGGGCCCGCAGGCCTACGATTTAAGAAAAGTAAAAAAAAAAAAAAGTTTTTTGATCCATTAATGAATTAATTAATTAATTTATTTATTTATTTATTTTACACATTGAAAAACATGATTGGAGTAAAAACAAAACATGAATACCTTCATAATAAACAACAGTAAAGAAGAATTGACAGAAAAAAAGAAAAAAAAGTTAGGAGTTGCCGCCGGGACTCGAACCCGGATCAACTTGGCCATAGTCGCAAAGCGATTCCTCGGGGCCACGAAGGTTCACGAATCTTGTGTGTCAAATTAAAGAGTATGAAGGGCTTAGCGCGCTGTGCTGCTCAGGGCGAAGCTCGCGGCGCTGTGGTTGTGTGGTACTGACTTGAGAAAAGTGTGTGTTGGAAGAGTGTCATACAGAGGCTTATAACTGCCTACATTTTCGCTCTTTTCTAGAACGGATGTCCCCAGTGAATAGAGCATGGAAAAAGTCTTGAGAAAAATGAGAAATTGTGAAAATGATGCCAAAGGAGACATGACAACTCATTCCGTGTTCATTCCGTGTTGGCGGAGGGTCCCAAATAGAAATGATTCAACACTCAACTTGTATACAACAAGTGTGTTGAAGGTCGGTCAGTCAGTTGACGACAGACGGACGGTTGTAGGAAGTGTTGTGTTGTTTCTTGTCGAATGAAACTTGGGCACTTTGTGCAAGATTGATGTGGCTGTGTGGTGGCAGAGTTGCGAATGTTTCGGGTTAGGATTGACATAGATGTGATGGTTTTAGCGCGGCGAAAAAACGCGGAACGGCCGCGCCGGACGTACGTCAGTGAAAGGTCGAGGACATTGGCTGGTACATGGTTTGTTTTGGTTTTGTTTTGGTTCGTTCGTTCGTTTGTTAGCCATGCGGGTAGAATGTGTTTGGGTGGTTGTTTTGCAATAAAATTTGGGCACTTTTTGCAGGAAGGATTTGGCTGTGACCATGGAAATTTTGGAATGGGTAGGATTAGGATTGACTTAGCTGGGATGGTGAGAAGGCCGCAAAAACAAAGGAAAAGCAACATGCACCCCACTGACAGGAAGTTGAAGAAAATAATGGATTACTGTGACCCGTGGGGGCGCGCGGGGAAAGTGTGACGTGCCAGCGACATTGGTTGGGCGAGACGGCCGAGGTCGTTTGGTGATGATTAGACGGAGAGAACTGCAAATAGAAAGCGAAAGCGGACTGAGCGCGTGCAAGAAGCGTGCATGTTATTGTTAGGTACTGATCGAGGGGTATCTCCCGGCGCGCGGGGGCCGCAGTTGAGTTGTTGTTGTTGTTGTTTGTGTTTTGTGCTGTTTTGTGCAGTTTAGCGGGGTTTTGTTGTTGTGGTTGTTGTTGTTGTTGTTGCTTGTTTGTTGTTGTTAGTACTGCAGTCTCCAAGAGTGAAAAGTGACATGTACATGTCAACACTGACTGATGTAGCAGATGTAGCAGGGGGGTTAGGGTTTTGAAGAGATTTGACTGAAAAGACCCACTAAAAGACTGCCTAACTGAAGTAGTGAACTTGTTATGACCATTATTTTGCAAGCGGCACGAAAAGTGAGGCTGAAGAAATTATTCCTAACAGGCTAATTCCATGTTGACTTGTTGAGTTTTTGGTGGGGTGGACCCGCGCGCTATATAGTGTTCCAGACTCGCCTTGATTAGAGCCAGACCGGTGCAGTGTCCTGGAACAGCTCAAGTTTTTTGGAACCTCTTGAGGTTTGACCTCCCCTGCCTAATGTCAATGTAAACAATGCCCTAATAAAAAATGGCAAGGCGATTCCTGTAGACCACCAATTGTGACAACACTGAGGGTGAAATTAAGCTTATTTGAAGCGCGTGTGTCAATGTGTGTGTGTGTGTGTGTGTGTGTGTGTGTGTGTGCGTTTTGTCAGTGTGTTTGTGTGTGTGTGTGTGTGTGTGTGTGTGTGTGTGTGTGTGTGTGTGTGTGTGTGTGTGTGTGTGTGTGTGTGTGTGTGTGTGTTTTTGTGTTGAAAACCGCCCGCGCCGAGTGACCGAGAATTCACGAATATCACGAGAATTGTGACCGGTAAGCCGCCGAGCGCGGCGGCTTGTTTGAAAAGGCACGATTTTTGCATGGGGTTTTAGAGGCTGAGTTTTGGGCGCCGGCGGCTTGGAAATCCTACTATGAGTGTGTTGGTGTGTGTGTGTGTTAGTGTGTTAGTGTGTTTGTGTGTGTGTGTGTGTGTGTGTGTGTGTGTGTGTGTGTGTGTGTGTGTGTGTGTGTGTGTGTGTGTGTGTGTGTGTGTGTTTTGTCAGTGTGTTTGTGTGCGTGTGTGTGTGTTAGTGTGTGTGTGTGTGTGTGTGTGTGTGTGTGTCAGTACATAGCCATAGTGGTCACAGAAAAGATGCATGAAACAGATTTGAAAAAGACCCAAAACTGAATTTGTTATGAATATTTGTAACCTTTTTTGGACTTAGAAAAGTTTGGGTGACTTGTAAAATAGGTGCCAAATCAATCACACATTTTCTTGTAAGAAGGAAAAATCTTCATTTTTCGCCTTTCTGCACTTTTTGGACTGTCAGCGCCTAGCCACATGGTTCACAGACTGGATGCATGAAGCAGATTTGAAAAAGACCCAAAACTGAATTTGTTATGAATATTTGTAACCTTTTTTTCAATTTGGCGCCAAAAAACACACAAAACGGCAGTCAAGTGACTGTACATGTATTGGCAAAAGCTGTCAGTTCCTACGGTAGCCTCCTGCCAGTAGAAAAAGGGTCCAAAAGTCCTCACCCTTTTTTTTTCTCTCTCAAATATGGGACCCGGGGGGGCCGCCCAGGCGGACGACTGACAGAAAAAAGTTTGTGGACAAATCAACAGTTACAGGAACAAAAAACATGCCGGTAAAGGTCGAGGTGGATTACTGCTACTACGGGTAGCGGCGCCGTGCTAGCGCTCAGTAGGGTGAGTGAACTTTTTTCCCCTTAAAAATTTCAAATTTTTTTTCCCTTCAAATACGGCTGGTGAGCTCACGCGGACGCCTCTGACCGAAAAAGTTTGGCGAAAAAACATGTACATCAAAAGTTAGAGCATGTCGAGGTTAACCGGCGGCCCAGTAGAGCAAAAGCTGTGTTTTAGTGGGGCGGCTCCGTGCTAGGGCAGGCGAGTGAACTTTTTTGCCCTTAAAAATTTCAAATTTTTTTTTTCTTCAAATACGGCTGGTGAGCTCACGCGGACGCCTCTGACCGAAAAAGTTTGGCGAAAAAACATGTACATCAAAAGTTAGAGCATGTCGAGGTTAACCGGCGGCCCAGTAGAGCAAAAGCTGTGTTTTAGTGGGGCGGCTCCGTGCTAGGGCAGGCGAGTGAACTTTTTTGCCCTTAAAAATTTCAAATTTTTTTCTTCTTCAAATACGGCTGGTGAGCTCACGCGGACGCCTCTGACCGAAAAAGTTTGGCGAAAAAACATGTACATCAAAAGTTAGAGCATGTCGAGGTTAACCGGCGGCCCAGTAGAGCAAAAGCTGTGTTTTAGTGGGGCGGCTCCGTGCTAGGGCAGGCGAGTGAAGGTTTTTGCCGGTAAAAAAATTGGATTTTTTTTTCTTGTCAAATACGGACCCGGAGCCCACGCGGACGCCTCTGACCGAAAAAGTTTGGCGAAAAAACATGTACATCAAAAGTTAGAGCATGTCGAGGTTAACCGGCGGCCCAGTAGTAGAGCAAAAGCTGTGTTTTAGTGGGGCGGCTCCGTGCTAGGGCAGGCGAGTGAACTTTTTTGCCCTTAAAAATTTCAATTTTTTTTCTTCTTCAAATACGGCTGGTGAGCTCACGCGGACGCCTCTGACCGAAAAAGTTTGGCGAAAAAACATGTACATCAAAAGTTAGAGCCTGGTAAAGGTCGAGGTGGATTACTGGTATAGTACTGCTGCTACTACTACGGGTAGCGGCGCCGTGCTGGCGCTCAGTAGGGTGAGTGAACTTTTTTGCCCTTAAAAATTTCCATTTTTTTTCTTCTTCAAATACGGCTGGTGAGCTCACGCGGACGCCTCTGACATCAACAGTTTTTCGAAAAAAGCGTTTACATCCAAAGTTATAGCCTGGTAAAGGTCGTGGTTGGGCCCAAAAGTAACAAGTCCCCAAAACGAGAAAAAGGCGGGAACTTTTACCAAAATGGATTGGGCAGACAGAGTCGCCCTAAGGCCCCCCACCACACTTTTCAAGTCATCCTGGATGCCTGGTCCAAATTTCGTACATTTTAAACACATTCAGTGTCGGGACCCTACCCAGGTGACGCGGCGGATCTATACTGATGTGGAGGACGGACGTGCGGCGACCTAGAATCGTCGGCATGGTTGGGTTTTTTTTTTTTTTGTACTTAGGGCGGCTGGTTACTACTGTTTTGTTTGGTAAACAGAGCTTGACTACTCCTGTTTCGTTTGTGGCTTATGATAGTATTATCAATAGGGTTCGATTCCAGAGAGGGAGCATGAGAAACTAAGGCTGTCCACCACGCTGATCCAAGGAAGGCAGCAGGCAACTTACCCACTCCTGGCACGGGGGAGGTACTGACGAAAAATGAAGGGCCGTCAGTAGTGGCAAAGGTCGTGCGTGGTAAGGAACAAGTCTCCGGAGCGGGGGACGCCTCTGACAGGAAAAGTTTGGCGGCGAAAAAAGGGTCAGAGGCAAAGTTATAATATAACATAGCGGTAAAGGTCGAGGTCGAAAAATTGAACAAAATTTGGCCAAACTTACCAGCTACTACGCCGACGATTCTAGCGCAGGCAGGCAGGCAGGCAGGCAGGCAGGCGAGTGAACGATTTTGCAGGTCCAAAAATTCAATTTTTTTGTGTGGTGAAATACGGACCCGGAGCCCACGCGGACGCCTCTGACCGAAAAAGTTTGGCGAAAAAACATGTACATCAAAAGTTAGAGCATGTCGAGGTTAACCGGCGGCCCAGTAGAGCAAAAGCTGTGTTTTAGTGGGGTGGCTCCGTGCTAGGGCAGGCGAGTGAAGGTTTTTGCCGGTAAAAAAATTGGATTTTTTTTTCTTGTCAAATACGGACCCGGAGCCCACGCGGACGCCTCTGACAGAAAAAGTTTGGCGAAAAAACATGTACATCAAAAGTTAGAGCCTGGTAAAGGTCGAGGTGAACCGACAGTGAACCGAGGTAAAAGCTACTGTGTTTGTTTTTAGTGGGGTGGCTCCGTGCTGGCGCAGGCGAGTGAACTTTTTTCCCCTTAAAAATTTCAAATTTTTTTTTTTCTTCAAATACGGCTGGTGAGCTCACGCGGACGCCTCTGACCGAAAAAGTTTGGCGAAAAAACATGTACATCAAAAGTTAGAGCATGTCGAGGTTAACCGGCGGCCCAGTAGTAGAGCAAAAGCTGTGTTTTAGTGGGGCGGCTCCGTGCTAGGGCAGGCGAGTGAACTTTTTTGCCCTTAAAAATTTCAAATTTTTTTCTTCTTCAAATACGGCTGGTGAGCTCACGCGGACGCCTCTGACCGAAAAAGTTTGGCGAAAAAACATGTACATCAAAAGTTAGAGCATGTCGAGGTTAACCGGCGGCCCAGTAGTAGAGCAAAAGCTGTGTTTTAGTGGGGCGGCTCCGTGCTAGGGCAGGCGAGTGAAGGTTTTTGCCGGTAAAAAAAATTTGATTTTTTTTCTCTTTCAAATACGGACCCGGGGCCCACGCGGACGCCTCTGACCGAAAAAGTTTGTGGAAAAAACATGTACATCAAAAGTTAGAGCGTGTTCAGGTTAACCGGCGGCCCAGAGCCAAAAGCTGTGTTTTAGTGGGGCGGCTCCGTGCTAGGGCAGGCGAGTGAAGTTTTTTGCCGGTAAAAAAAATTGGATTTTTTTTTCTGGTCAAATACGGACCCGGAGCCCACACGGACGCTACTGACACAACAATTTTGGCGAAAAAAAGGTTAGAGGCAAAGTTATATAACATAGCGGTAAAGGTCGAGGTCGAAAACGAGTACTTTAACAACATTTTTGGAGAAAAAAAAAACAAAGTTAAATCGGTGCCTTCTGGGCAGCGTTAAATTGGTTCTTGTGTGCTGTGTGTTAAATTGGTGCTTGTGGAGTGTTAAATCGGTGCCTTCTGGGCAGCGTTAAATTGGTTCTTGTGTGCTGTGTGTTAAATCGGTGCTCGTGGAGTGTTAAATGGGTGCCTTCTGGGCAGCGTTAAATTGGCAGCGTTAAATTGGTGCTAGTGTTCAAGGTTAGGGTCATTATCAAGTGGAATCCAACAGTGAAAAAAAAAAAAAAAAAATTATAAGTTATTTATTTATTTATTTATTTTACACAATAATAAGAAATTATTAGACTCAAATCAAACAATCAAACGTTCATAATAAACAATAGTAAAGAAGAATTTAGAGAAAAAAAGCAAAAAAAGTTTGGAGTTGCCGCCGGGACTCGAACCCGGATCACCTTGGCCATAGTCGCAAGGCGATTCCTCTAGACCACCAACTCTTCATAACACTGACGGTGAAATTAAGCTTCTTTAAGGCGCGCGCTGTGCCGAGTGAGCGATAATGCACGTAACACACGAGAATTGCGGTAACAGTCCAGCGGTGGCATGTCACCTACTGGCGGCGCGCGTTGGTTCTGTGGCACAGTGGTACCTGCTTGAGAAAAGTCTGTGTTGGAACAGTGTCAATCAGCGACTTATAACTCCGTCAATTTTCGCTCTTTTTTAAAACGGATTTCAACACTGGATAGAGCATAAAAAACTCTTTAGAAAAATGTAAAAAAAGTTGAAAATCATGCAAAAGGTGACATGAGACTCTTTCCGTGTTGGAGAAGGGTCCTCCCGTATAGCTGAAAGACATTTCAAACTTGTCTACAACAGTTGAAGGCCGCCGAGGTCAGCACGATTTTTGCATGGGATCAGTTTGTTTTAGAGCTGGCTGAGTTTTGCTTGCGCGCGAGTACCCCAGTAGTAGTAGTACACGGGATGGAATGAAAAGACATTGATATTTGACAGTGTTGATATTTGTAGATAATAGACTCTGCTGATCAGTTTGAAAATGGCGATGGGCGGTCTTGTTAAGTTGGTTCTTATTTGTTACTGAACAATTCTGGGCCGAAACGGTCATATTGGTGCTGTGTCACTGTTAAATCGGTGCCTATTTTGGTTAAGTTTGTGCCTATTGGCTTTATATCGGTGCCTCTAGTGCATTATTGGTGCTTATTTCAAGCGCGCGCTGTGTGGTGTGCGTGTGTTTGGATGGGCAACCTATTAGACAAGTTACACAGTGAAAGGAAGAATAGCGCGTCTGTCAATTTAAAACCGCCGCCACTGTGCCGCGCTTAGCGCCGGGAGAATGTACTGCACACAAAAAACGAAAAGCACGTGAATTGACAATAATTGTGAGCGGCGTCCACCACAGTACTGACGAAATGATTGGCATGTCACCCGGCGCGTCCGTTCTGCGCTGCAAGCTACATTGGCTTGGCGCTCTCAGTCAGTTTGTGATTAAAAAAAAAACTTGAGAGGGTGTATCAAGTTGTTGTTGTTGTTGTTGTTGTTGTTGTTGTTGTTGTTGTTGTTGTTGTTGTTGTTGTTGTTGTTGTTGTTGTTGTTGTTTGTAGACAATAGAGTCTGCGCCGGGGATCAGTTTGAATGCTTAGGGTGGTCAAATGGCGGTGATTTGGGTCTAAAAATGTAGACAAGGACCTTTAAAAGCGCTCTTGTTAAGTTGGTTCTTATTTGTTACTGAACCATTCTGGGCCGAAACGGTCATATTGGTGCTGTGTCCCTGTTAAATCGGGGCCTATTTTGGTTAAGTTTGTGCCTATTGGCTTTATATCGGTGCCTCTAGTGCATTATTGGTGCTTACTCCTGTGTTATCCAACAGTGTTATTGCGGCAGTGTGTTATTCCATGTTCAATTGTTATTTGGTTGGTCTGTGAAATGTTACAGGTATACTTGAAAGGGCCCGCAGGCCTAGGATTGAATAAAAAAAAAAAAAAAAAAAAATATATATATATTTATTTATTTATTTATTGTACACATTGAAAAAAAATCATTAGAGCAGAAATCAAACATTAAAACGTTCATAATAAACAATAGTAAACAAGAATTTACCGAAAAAAAGAAAAAAAAAGTTAGGAGTTGCCGCCGGGAATCGAACCCGGGTCCCCTTGGCCATAGTCGCAAGGCGATTCCTCTAGACCACCAACTCTTCATAACACTGAGGGTGAAATTAAGCTTCTTTAAGGCGCGCGCTGTGCCGAGTGAGCGATAATGCACGTAACACACGAGAATTGCGGTAACAGTCCAGCGGTGGCATGTCACCTACTGGCGGCGCGCGTTGGTTCTGTGGTACAGTGGTACCTGCTGCAGAAAAGTCTGTCTTGGAACAGTGTCAATCAGAGGCTTATAACTCCCTCAATTTTCGCTCTTTTCTAAAACGGATTTCAACACTGGATAGAGCATACAAAACTCTTTAGAAAAATGTAAGAAAAGTTGAAAAGCATGCAAAAGGTGACATGAGACTCTTTCCGTGTTGGAGAAGGGTCCTCCCGTATAGCTCAAAGACATTTGAAACTTGTCTACAACAGTTGAAGGCCGCCGAGGTCAGCACGATTTTTGCATGGGATCAGTTTGTTTTAGAGCTGGCTGAGTTTTGCTTGCGCGCGAGTACCCCAGTAGTAGTAGTACACGGGATGAAATGAAAAGAGATTGATATTTGACAGTGTTGATATTTGTAGATAATAGACTCTGCTGATCCGTTTGAAAATGGCGATGGGCGGTCTTGTTAAGTTGGTTCTTATTTGTTACTGAACAATTCTGGGCCGAAACGGTCATATTGGTGCTGTGTCACTGTTAAATCGGTGCCTATTTTGGTTAAGTTTGTGCCTATTGGCTTTATATCGGTGCCTCTAGTGCATTATTGGTGCTTACTCCTGTGTTATCCAACAGTGTTATTCCGGCAGTGTGTTATTCCATGTTCAATTGTTATTTGGTTGGTCTGTGAAATGTTACAGGTATACTTGAAAGGGCCCGCAGGCCTAGGATTGAATTAAAAAAAAAAATTAAAAAAAAATATATATATTTATTTATTTATTTATTTTACACATTGAAAAAAAATTATCAGAGCAGAAATCAAACATTAAAACGTTCATAATAAACAATAGTAAACAAGAATTTACAGAAAAAAAGAAAAAAAAGTTAGGAGTTGCCGCCGGGAATCGAACCCGGGTCCCCTTGGCCATAGTCGCAAAGCGATTCCTCTAGACCACCGATCTTCATGACACTGAAGGTGAAATTAAGCTTATTTGAAGCGCGCGCTCTGTGTGCGTGTGTTTGGATGGGCAACTTAGGCAATTTCCACGGTGAAAGGGAGAATAGCGCGTCTGTCAAAAATTTTGAAGGTGAGACCGAAAAGTGATTGGTCTCCCATGGTGCGTTCGAGTCTGTGTGGCTACTTGAGCAAGTTCCACAGTGAAAGGAAGAATAGCGTGTTTGTGAAAAATGTTGAAGGTGAGACTGAAAAGTGATTGGTCTGCCATGGTTCGTTAGAGTGTATGTATGTATGTATGTATGTATGTGTGTGTGTGTGTGTGTGTGTGTGTGTGTGTGTGTGTGTGTGTGTGTGTGTGTGTGTGTGTGTGTGTGTGTGTGTGTGTGTGTGTGTGTGTGTGTGTGTGTGTGTGTGTGTGTGTGTGTGTGTGCGTGCGTGTTTTGTCAGTGTGTTTTGTCAGTGTGTTTTGTCAGTGTGTTTTGTCAGTGTGTTTGTGTGTGTGCTTTGGTGTTGAAAACCGCCCGCGCCGAGTGACCGAGAATTCACGAATATCACGAGAATTGTGAGCGGTAAGTCGAGCGCGGCTTGTTTGAAAAGGCACGATTTTTGCACGGGGTTTTAGAGGCTGAGTTTTGCGCGCCGGTGGCTTGGAAATGCTACTATGAGTGTGTTAGTGTGTGTGTGTGTGTTTTTAGTGTGTGTGTGTGTGTGTGTGTGTGTGTGTGTGTGTGTGTGTGTGTGTGTGTGTGTGTGTGTGTGTGTGTGTGTGTGTGTGTGTGTGTGTGTGTGTGTGATTTATTTTTTGATTTATTTATTTTACACACTAACAAAAATTATTAGAGACAAAATAAAACATGAAAACGTTCATAATAAACAATAGTAAACAAGAATTTACCCAAAAAACGCAAAAAAATACCACCATTGCCGGGAATCGAACCCGGATCACCATCTAGCTATCAAATTTGGATTACGGGATGGCAACTTATCGCAAGGGAGAAAACAGCGTCTGTCAAAAATGTGAGGGGTTGAGAAAAAGTGATTGATCTCCCATGGTGTGTGCCGCGCGAGGCTGTGCCGAGTGACGGAGAATGCACGGGAATTGCGGAAAAGCCGTGCTGTAACCGCACCCGGCAGCGGCGGGGCGCGCGGTGGTTCTGCTGTGTTGTACTGTGGTACCTGCTTGAGAAAAGTCTGTGTTGGAACAGTGTCAATCAGAGGCTTATAACTCCCTAAATTTACGCTCTTTTCTAAAACGGATTTCACCACTGGATAGAGCATAAAAAAACTCTTTAGAACAATGTAAAAAAATTGAAAATCATGCAAAAGGTGACATGAGACTCTTTCCGTGTTGGAGAAGGGTCCTCCCGTCAGTAGAGCTCAAAGACATTTCAAACTTGTACACAACAGTACTGTTGAAGGGGTCAGCACGCGGATTTTTGCATGGGATCAGTTTTAGAGCTGGCTGAGTTTTGTTGGGTTAGCCTGGTGTATTCAGTGTTGAGAATATGCTATTTGTAGATACCAATTGACTCTGCTGATCAGTTTGAAAATGGCGATGGCCGTTTGGGTCTAAAAACTGATGTAGACGACAAGGCCGACCCGCTCTTGTTAACAAGCGCTGTCACGGCTTGTTAAGTTGGTTCTTATTTGTTAGTGAACAGTTCTGGGCCGAAACGGTCATATTGGTGCTTAGTTAGGGTTAAATCGGTGCCTATTTGGGTTAAGTTTGTGCCTACGGGCGTTAATTCGGTGCCTGTAGTGTCATATTGGTGCTTAGTTAGGGTTAAATCGGTGCCTATTTGGGTTAAGTTTGTGCCTACGGGCGTTAATTCGGTGCCTGTAGTGTCATATTGGTGCTCATTCAGTGTCCCTGTGATAGGAACTTCCAACACTGAACAACTTTAGGATAGGTCACCTACTAGCGCTGCTACTCAGTGTGCCGCCGCGGAGTGAAACTTTTGTCACGAGACGCACGTGAATTGCGGACAATATAATTATGTTAAGGAGTGGCTTGGCGCTCTCAGTCAGTTTGTGTTCAAGTGGGGTTATTCAAAAAGTTGACGGTTAGGGTGTATCAAGTTGTTGCTATTTGTTGATAATAGACTAGTCTGCGGGACTGATCAGTTTGAAAATGGCGATGGTTTGGGGGGGGGGGGGCCCCAATTAAAAAAATAAAATAAAAAATATTGCAAGGGAGAAGTAGGTCATTGCGTCTTCCAAGCAAATGGTTTTCAAATTAGCAACGGTACTTTTGTCATCATGGTATCATCGTAGGGCACTTATTGTGAACGTTTTTGGTTTGCTCATTTTGGTATCATCATCTCCTGCACCCGCCGCGGTAGCAGTGTTTGGATCATTGCGTGTTCACAAGCGTGCATGTTTTTTCTTCCTTTATATACCCGGCAAAGGATGGGTTAGTTTTTGTGCTGGTCAGTGATGCTTGCATGCTATGTGAGCAGTTGTGTTATGATTTAGACGCATTGAGTAATGTTGAAAATGGGACAGTGGAAGGAAGTGACTATTTGCTAGTTTGTCTTTTATTTGAAAGTATTTTTGAATCATGACTTTAGGAATGAAAGCCCCAAAATGATGAATTGAAATGCAGTTTGATCTATTATGTAAATGAGGACCCAAAATAGAGGGAACAGCACGGCACCGTCGCCAGTGCCGGGTTGGTTAAAGAGGCCGCACCGCACAGCAGACTGAGTTTTCAAGAGAGAGTTAGAAAATGGACTGTAATGCATAGTACATGCGTGTGTGTTTTTGTGTGTGTCACTTGTGTGTGTCACTTGTGTGTGTCACTTGTGTGTGTGTGTGTTTTGTCAGTGTGTTTGGGGTGTGTTTTTTCTTAGTGTGTCAGTTTGTGTGTGTGTGTTTTCATGTTGAACCCCTTTAAATCCGCCACAGCGCGCTGTGCCGCTGCGAACTGCTACCGAGAATTCACGAAAATCACGGGCGGCAAGCAGGCGAGCGCTAGCGGCTTTGTTGGATGAAGGCACGATTTTCACGGGATGATTTTGCCGAGACTGGGGCAGCAGTTATGAAAACTGAGAATGGAGTGTTTTTAAATTTGTGTAGTAGCCGGATTGGGTAGACTCTGCTGATGAGACCAATTTTCATAATTGGGGTTGGCGGTGGTTAAGTTGGTTCATATTTGTTAGTGAACAATTCTGGGCCGAAACGGTCATATTGGTGCTGTGTCACTGTTAAATCGGTGCCTATTTTGTTGAAGTTTGTGCCTATTGGCTTTATATCGGTGCCTCTAGTGCATTATTGGTGCTTACAGGAATCCAACACCGGCGGCAGTGTGTTATTCCATGTTCATAATGTGTTCATAATGTGTTGGTCTCTCAAATGTTGTAAAATGGTATACTGGTTCAAAGGGCCCGCAGGCCTACGATTTAAGAAAAGTTAAAAAAAAAAAGTTTTTTGATCCATTAATGAATTAATTAATTAATTTATTTATTTATTTATTTTACACATTGAAAAACATGATTGGAGTAAAAACAAAACATGAATACCTTCATAATAAACAACAGTAAAGAAGAATTGACAGAAAAAAAGAAAAAAAAGTTAGGAGTTGCCGCCGGGACTCGAACCCGGATCAACTTGGCCATAGTCGCAAAGCGATTCCTCGGGGCCACGAAGGTTCACGAATCTTGTGTGTCAAATTAAAGAGTATGAAGGGCTTAGCGCGCTGTGCTGCTCAGGGCGAAGCTCGCGGCGCTGTGGTTGTGTGGTACTGACTTGAGAAAAGTGTGTGTTGGAAGAGTGTCATACAGAGGCTTATAACTGCCTACATTTTCGCTCTTTTCTAGAACGGATGTCCCCAGTGAATAGAGCATGGAAAAAGTCTTGAGAAAAATGAGAAATTGTGAAAATGATGCCAAAGGAGACATGACAACTCATTCCGTGTTCATTCCGTGTTGGCGGAGGGTCCCAAATAGAAATGACTCAACACTCAACTTGTATACAACAAGTGTGTTGAAGGTCGGTCAGTCAGTTGACGACAGACGGACGGTTGTAGGAAGTGTTGTGTTGTTTCTTGTCGAATGAAACTTGGGTACTTTTTGCAAGATTGATGTGGCTGTGTGGTGGCAGAGTTGCGAATGTTTCGGGTTAGGATTGACATAGATGTGATGGTTTTAGCGCGGCGAAAAAACGCGGAACGGCCGCGCCGGACGTACGTCAGTGAAAGGTCGAGGACATTGGCTGGTACATGGTTTGTTTTGGTTTTGTTTTGGTTCGTTCGTTCGTTTGTTAGCCATGCGGGTAGAATGTGTTTGGGTGGTTGTTTTGCAATAAAACTTGGGCACTTTTTGCAGGAAGGATTTGGCTGTGACCATGGAAATTTTGGAATGGGTAGGATTAGGATTGACTTAGCTGGGATGGTGAGAAGGCCGCAAAAACAAAGGAAAAGCAACATGCACCCCACTGACAGGAAGTTGAAAATAATGGATTACTGTGACCCGTGGCGGGGAAAGTGTGACGTGCCAGCGACATTGGTTGGGCGAGACGGCCGAGGTCGTTTGGTGATGATTAGACGGAGAGAACTGCAAATAGAAAGCGAAAGCGGACTCAGCGCGTGCAAGAAGCGTGCATGTTATTGTTAGGTACTGATCGAGGGGTATCTCCCGGCGCGCGGGGGCCGCAGTTGAGTTGTTGTTGTTGTTTGTGTTTTGTGCTGTTTTGTGCAGTTTAGCGGGGTTTTGTTGTTGTGGTTGTTGTTGTTGTTGCTTGTTTGTTGTTGTTAGTACTGCAGTCTCCAAGAGTGAAAAGTGACATGTACATGTCAACACTGACTGATGTAGCAGGGGGGTTAGGGTTTTGAAGAGATTTGACTGAAAAGACCCACTAAAAGACTGCCTAACTGAAGTAGTGAACTTGTTATGACCATTATTTTGCAAGCGGCACGAAAAGTGAGGCCTAACCCTAAATTATTCCTAACAGGCTAATTCCATGTTGACTTGTTGAGTTTTTGGTGGGGTGGACCCGCGCGCTATATAGTGTTCCAGACTCGCCTTGATTAGAGCCAGACCGGTGCAGTGTCCTGGAACAGCTCAAGTTTTTTGGAACCTCTTGAGGTTTGACCTCCCCTGCCTAATGTCAATGTAAACAATGCCCTAATAAAAAATGGCAAGGCGATTCCTGTAGACCACCAATTGTGACAACACTGAGGGTGAAATTAAGCTTATTTGAAGCGCGTGTGTCAATGTGTGTGTGTGTGTGTGTGTGTGTGTGTGTGCGTTTTGTCAGTGTGTTTGTGTGTGTGTGTGTGTGTGTGTGTGTGTGTGTGTGTGTGTGTGTGTGTGTGTGTGTGTGTGTTTTTGTGTTGAAAACCGCCCGCGCCGAGTGACCGAGAATTCACGAATATCACGAGAATTGTGACCGGTAAGCCGCCGAGCGCGGCGGCTTGTTTGAAAAGGCACGATTTTTGCATGGGGTTTTAGAGGCTGAGTTTTGGGCGCCGGCGGCTTGGAAATCCTACTATGAGTGTGTTGGTGTGTGTGTGTGTTAGTGTGTTAGTGTGTTTGTGTGTGTGTGTGTGTGTGTGTGTGTGTGTGTGTGTGTGTGTGTGTGTGTGTGTGTGTGTGTGTGTGTGTGTGTGTGTTTTGTCAGTGTGTTTGTGTGCGTGTGTGTGTGTTAGTGTGTGTGTGTGTGTGTGTGTGTGTGTGTGTGTCAGTACATAGCCATAGTGGTCACAGAAAAGATGCATGAAACAGATTTGAAAAAGACCCAAAACTGAATTTGTTATGAATATTTGTAACCTTTTTTGGACTTAGAAAAGTTTGGGTGACTTGTAAAATAGGTGCCAAATCAATCACACATTTTCTTGTAAGAAGGAAAAATCTTCATTTTTCGCCTTTCTGCACTTTTTGGACTGTCAGCGCCTAGCCACATGGTTCACAGACTGGATGCATGAAGCAGATTTGAAAAAGACCCAAAACTGAATTTGTTATGAATATTTGTAACCTTTTTTTCAATTTGGCGCCAAAAAACACACAAAACGGCAGTCAAGTGACTGTACATGTATTGGCAAAAGCTGTCAGTTCCTACGGTAGCCTCCTGCCAGTAGAAAAAGGGTCCAAAAGTCCTCACCCTTTTTTTTTCTCTCTCAAATATGGGACCCGGGGGGGCCGCCCAGGCGGACGACTGACAGAAAAAAGTTTGTGGACAAATCAACAGTTACAGGAACAAAAAACATGCCGGTAAAGGTCGAGGTGGATTACTGCTACTACGGGTAGCGGCGCCGTGCTAGCGCTCAGTAGGGTGAGTGAACTTTTTTCCCCTTAAAAATTTCAAATTTTTTTTCCCTTCAAATACGGCTGGTGAGCTCACGCGGACGCCTCTGACCGAAAAAGTTTGGCGAAAAAACATGTACATCAAAAGTTAGAGCATGTCGAGGTTAACCGGCGGCCCAGTAGAGCAAAAGCTGTGTTTTAGTGGGGCGGCTCCGTGCTAGGGCAGGCGAGTGAACTTTTTTGCCCTTAAAAATTTCAAATTTTTTTTTTCTTCAAATACGGCTGGTGAGCTCACGCGGACGCCTCTGACCGAAAAAGTTTGGCGAAAAAACATGTACATCAAAAGTTAGAGCATGTCGAGGTTAACCGGCGGCCCAGTAGAGCAAAAGCTGTGTTTTAGTGGGGCGGCTCCGTGCTAGGGCAGGCGAGTGAACTTTTTTGCCCTTAAAAATTTCAAATTTTTTTCTTCTTCAAATACGGCTGGTGAGCTCACGCGGACGCCTCTGACCGAAAAAGTTTGGCGAAAAAACATGTACATCAAAAGTTAGAGCATGTCGAGGTTAACCGGCGGCCCAGTAGAGCAAAAGCTGTGTTTTAGTGGGGCGGCTCCGTGCTAGGGCAGGCGAGTGAAGGTTTTTGCCGGTAAAAAAATTGGATTTTTTTTTCTTGTCAAATACGGACCCGGAGCCCACGCGGACGCCTCTGACCGAAAAAGTTTGGCGAAAAAACATGTACATCAAAAGTTAGAGCATGTCGAGGTTAACCGGCGGCCCAGTAGTAGAGCAAAAGCTGTGTTTTAGTGGGGCGGCTCCGTGCTAGGGCAGGCGAGTGAACTTTTTTGCCCTTAAAAATTTCAATTTTTTTTCTTCTTCAAATACGGCTGGTGAGCTCACGCGGACGCCTCTGACCGAAAAAGTTTGGCGAAAAAACATGTACATCAAAAGTTAGAGCCTGGTAAAGGTCGAGGTGGATTACTGGTATAGTACTGCTGCTACTACTACGGGTAGCGGCGCCGTGCTGGCGCTCAGTAGGGTGAGTGAACTTTTTTGCCCTTAAAAATTTCCATTTTTTTTCTTCTTCAAATACGGCTGGTGAGCTCACGCGGACGCCTCTGACATCAACAGTTTTTCGAAAAAAGCGTTTACATCCAAAGTTATAGCCTGGTAAAGGTCGTGGTTGGGCCCAAAAGTAACAAGTCCCCAAAACGAGAAAAAGGCGGGAACTTTTACCAAAATGGATTGGGCAGACAGAGTCGCCCTAAGGCCCCCCACCACACTTTTCAAGTCATCCTGGATGCCTGGTCCAAATTTCGTACATTTTAAACACATTCAGTGTCGGGACCCTACCCAGGTGACGCGGCGGATCTATACTGATGTGGAGGACGGACGTGCGGCGACCTAGAATCGTCGGCATGGTTGGGTTTTTTTTTTTTTTGTACTTAGGGCGGCTGGTTACTACTGTTTTGTTTGGTAAACAGAGCTTGACTACTCCTGTTTCGTTTGTGGCTTATGATAGTATTATCAATAGGGTTCGATTCCAGAGAGGGAGCATGAGAAACTAAGGCTGTCCACCACGCTGATCCAAGGAAGGCAGCAGGCAACTTACCCACTCCTGGCACGGGGGAGGTACTGACGAAAAATGAAGGGCCGTCAGTAGTGGCAAAGGTCGTGCGTGGTAAGGAACAAGTCTCCGGAGCGGGGGACGCCTCTGACAGGAAAAGTTTGGCGGCGAAAAAAGGGTCAGAGGCAAAGTTATAATATAACATAGCGGTAAAGGTCGAGGTCGAAAAATTGAACAAAATTTGGCCAAACTTACCAGCTACTACGCCGACGATTCTAGCGCAGGCAGGCAGGCAGGCAGGCAGGCAGGCGAGTGAACGATTTTGCAGGTCCAAAAATTCAATTTTTTTGTGTGGTGAAATACGGACCCGGAGCCCACGCGGACGCCTCTGACCGAAAAAGTTTGGCGAAAAAACATGTACATCAAAAGTTAGAGCATGTCGAGGTTAACCGGCGGCCCAGTAGAGCAAAAGCTGTGTTTTAGTGGGGTGGCTCCGTGCTAGGGCAGGCGAGTGAAGGTTTTTGCCGGTAAAAAAATTGGATTTTTTTTTCTTGTCAAATACGGACCCGGAGCCCACGCGGACGCCTCTGACAGAAAAAGTTTGGCGAAAAAACATGTACATCAAAAGTTAGAGCCTGGTAAAGGTCGAGGTGAACCGACAGTGAACCGAGGTAAAAGCTACTGTGTTTGTTTTTAGTGGGGTGGCTCCGTGCTGGCGCAGGCGAGTGAACTTTTTTCCCCTTAAAAATTTCAAATTTTTTTTTTTCTTCAAATACGGCTGGTGAGCTCACGCGGACGCCTCTGACCGAAAAAGTTTGGCGAAAAAACATGTACATCAAAAGTTAGAGCATGTCGAGGTTAACCGGCGGCCCAGTAGTAGAGCAAAAGCTGTGTTTTAGTGGGGCGGCTCCGTGCTAGGGCAGGCGAGTGAACTTTTTTGCCCTTAAAAATTTCAAATT
Organism: Acanthosepion esculentum; assembly: GCA_964036315.1. Taxonomy (NCBI): domain Eukaryota; kingdom Metazoa; phylum Mollusca; class Cephalopoda; order Sepiida; family Sepiidae; genus Acanthosepion; species Acanthosepion esculentum. The sequence continues at coordinate 19,267 of CAXIWW010000225.1, forward strand.
TTTTTCTTCTTCAAATACGGCTGGTGAGCTCACGCGGACGCCTCTGACCGAAAAAGTTTGGCGAAAAAACATGTACATCAAAAGTTAGAGCATGTCGAGGTTAACCGGCGGCCCAGTAGTAGAGCAAAAGCTGTGTTTTAGTGGGGCGGCTCCGTGCTAGGGCAGGCGAGTGAAGGTTTTTGCCGGTAAAAAAAATTTGATTTTTTTTCTCTTTCAAATACGGACCCGGGGCCCACGCGGACGCCTCTGACCGAAAAAGTTTGTGGAAAAAACATGTACATCAAAAGTTAGAGCGTGTTCAGGTTAACCGGCGGCCCAGAGCCAAAAGCTGTGTTTTAGTGGGGCGGCTCCGTGCTAGGGCAGGCGAGTGAAGTTTTTTGCCGGTAAAAAAAATTGGATTTTTTTTTCTGGTCAAATACGGACCCGGAGCCCACACGGACGCTACTGACACAACAATTTTGGCGAAAAAAAGGTTAGAGGCAAAGTTATATAACATAGCGGTAAAGGTCGAGGTCGAAAACGAGTACTTTAACAACATTTTTGGAGAAAAAAAAAACAAAGTTAAATCGGTGCCTTCTGGGCAGCGTTAAATTGGTTCTTGTGTGCTGTGTGTTAAATTGGTGCTTGTGGAGTGTTAAATCGGTGCCTTCTGGGCAGCGTTAAATTGGTTCTTGTGTGCTGTGTGTTAAATCGGTGCTCGTGGAGTGTTAAATGGGTGCCTTCTGGGCAGCGTTAAATTGGCAGCGTTAAATTGGTGCTAGTGTTCAAGGTTAGGGTCATTATCAAGTGGAATCCAACAGTGAAAAAAAAAAAAAAAAAATTATAAGTTATTTATTTATTTATTTATTTTACACAATAATAAGAAATTATTAGACTCAAATCAAACAATCAAACGTTCATAATAAACAATAGTAAAGAAGAATTTAGAGAAAAAAAGCAAAAAAAGTTTGGAGTTGCCGCCGGGACTCGAACCCGGATCACCTTGGCCATAGTCGCAAGGCGATTCCTCTAGACCACCAACTCTTCATAACACTGACGGTGAAATTAAGCTTCTTTAAGGCGCGCGCTGTGCCGAGTGAGCGATAATGCACGTAACACACGAGAATTGCGGTAACAGTCCAGCGGTGGCATGTCACCTACTGGCGGCGCGCGTTGGTTCTGTGGCACAGTGGTACCTGCTTGAGAAAAGTCTGTGTTGGAACAGTGTCAATCAGCGACTTATAACTCCGTCAATTTTCGCTCTTTTTTAAAACGGATTTCAACACTGGATAGAGCATAAAAAACTCTTTAGAAAAATGTAAAAAAAGTTGAAAATCATGCAAAAGGTGACATGAGACTCTTTCCGTGTTGGAGAAGGGTCCTCCCGTATAGCTGAAAGACATTTCAAACTTGTCTACAACAGTTGAAGGCCGCCGAGGTCAGCACGATTTTTGCATGGGATCAGTTTGTTTTAGAGCTGGCTGAGTTTTGCTTGCGCGCGAGTACCCCAGTAGTAGTAGTACACGGGATGGAATGAAAAGACATTGATATTTGACAGTGTTGATATTTGTAGATAATAGACTCTGCTGATCAGTTTGAAAATGGCGATGGGCGGTCTTGTTAAGTTGGTTCTTATTTGTTACTGAACAATTCTGGGCCGAAACGGTCATATTGGTGCTGTGTCACTGTTAAATCGGTGCCTATTTTGGTTAAGTTTGTGCCTATTGGCTTTATATCGGTGCCTCTAGTGCATTATTGGTGCTTATTTCAAGCGCGCGCTGTGTGGTGTGCGTGTGTTTGGATGGGCAACCTATTAGACAAGTTACACAGTGAAAGGAAGAATAGCGCGTCTGTCAATTTAAAACCGCCGCCACTGTGCCGCGCTTAGCGCCGGGAGAATGTACTGCACACAAAAAACGAAAAGCACGTGAATTGACAATAATTGTGAGCGGCGTCCACCACAGTACTGACGAAATGATTGGCATGTCACCCGGCGCGTCCGTTCTGCGCTGCAAGCTACATTGGCTTGGCGCTCTCAGTCAGTTTGTGATTAAAAAAAAAACTTGAGAGGGTGTATCAAGTTGTTGTTGTTGTTGTTGTTGTTGTTGTTGTTGTTGTTGTTGTTGTTGTTGTTGTTGTTGTTGTTGTTGTTGTTGTTGTTTGTAGACAATAGAGTCTGCGCCGGGGATCAGTTTGAATGCTTAGGGTGGTCAAATGGCGGTGATTTGGGTCTAAAAATGTAGACAAGGACCTTTAAAAGCGCTCTTGTTAAGTTGGTTCTTATTTGTTACTGAACCATTCTGGGCCGAAACGGTCATATTGGTGCTGTGTCCCTGTTAAATCGGGGCCTATTTTGGTTAAGTTTGTGCCTATTGGCTTTATATCGGTGCCTCTAGTGCATTATTGGTGCTTACTCCTGTGTTATCCAACAGTGTTATTGCGGCAGTGTGTTATTCCATGTTCAATTGTTATTTGGTTGGTCTGTGAAATGTTACAGGTATACTTGAAAGGGCCCGCAGGCCTAGGATTGAATAAAAAAAAAAAAAAAAAAAAATATATATATATTTATTTATTTATTTATTGTACACATTGAAAAAAAATCATTAGAGCAGAAATCAAACATTAAAACGTTCATAATAAACAATAGTAAACAAGAATTTACCGAAAAAAAGAAAAAAAAAGTTAGGAGTTGCCGCCGGGAATCGAACCCGGGTCCCCTTGGCCATAGTCGCAAGGCGATTCCTCTAGACCACCAACTCTTCATAACACTGAGGGTGAAATTAAGCTTCTTTAAGGCGCGCGCTGTGCCGAGTGAGCGATAATGCACGTAACACACGAGAATTGCGGTAACAGTCCAGCGGTGGCATGTCACCTACTGGCGGCGCGCGTTGGTTCTGTGGTACAGTGGTACCTGCTGCAGAAAAGTCTGTCTTGGAACAGTGTCAATCAGAGGCTTATAACTCCCTCAATTTTCGCTCTTTTCTAAAACGGATTTCAACACTGGATAGAGCATACAAAACTCTTTAGAAAAATGTAAGAAAAGTTGAAAAGCATGCAAAAGGTGACATGAGACTCTTTCCGTGTTGGAGAAGGGTCCTCCCGTATAGCTCAAAGACATTTGAAACTTGTCTACAACAGTTGAAGGCCGCCGAGGTCAGCACGATTTTTGCATGGGATCAGTTTGTTTTAGAGCTGGCTGAGTTTTGCTTGCGCGCGAGTACCCCAGTAGTAGTAGTACACGGGATGAAATGAAAAGAGATTGATATTTGACAGTGTTGATATTTGTAGATAATAGACTCTGCTGATCCGTTTGAAAATGGCGATGGGCGGTCTTGTTAAGTTGGTTCTTATTTGTTACTGAACAATTCTGGGCCGAAACGGTCATATTGGTGCTGTGTCACTGTTAAATCGGTGCCTATTTTGGTTAAGTTTGTGCCTATTGGCTTTATATCGGTGCCTCTAGTGCATTATTGGTGCTTACTCCTGTGTTATCCAACAGTGTTATTCCGGCAGTGTGTTATTCCATGTTCAATTGTTATTTGGTTGGTCTGTGAAATGTTACAGGTATACTTGAAAGGGCCCGCAGGCCTAGGATTGAATTAAAAAAAAAAATTAAAAAAAAATATATATATTTATTTATTTATTTATTTTACACATTGAAAAAAAATTATCAGAGCAGAAATCAAACATTAAAACGTTCATAATAAACAATAGTAAACAAGAATTTACAGAAAAAAAGAAAAAAAAGTTAGGAGTTGCCGCCGGGAATCGAACCCGGGTCCCCTTGGCCATAGTCGCAAAGCGATTCCTCTAGACCACCGATCTTCATGACACTGAAGGTGAAATTAAGCTTATTTGAAGCGCGCGCTCTGTGTGCGTGTGTTTGGATGGGCAACTTAGGCAATTTCCACGGTGAAAGGGAGAATAGCGCGTCTGTCAAAAATTTTGAAGGTGAGACCGAAAAGTGATTGGTCTCCCATGGTGCGTTCGAGTCTGTGTGGCTACTTGAGCAAGTTCCACAGTGAAAGGAAGAATAGCGTGTTTGTGAAAAATGTTGAAGGTGAGACTGAAAAGTGATTGGTCTGCCATGGTTCGTTAGAGTGTATGTATGTATGTATGTATGTGTGTGTGTGTGTGTGTGTGTGTGTGTGTGTGTGTGTGTGTGTGTGTGTGTGTGTGTGTGTGTGTGTGTGTGTGTGTGTGTGTGTGTGTGTGTGTGTGTGTGTGTGTGTGTGTGTGTGTGTGTGTGTGTGCGTGCGTGTTTTGTCAGTGTGTTTTGTCAGTGTGTTTTGTCAGTGTGTTTTGTCAGTGTGTTTGTGTGTGTGCTTTGGTGTTGAAAACCGCCCGCGCCGAGTGACCGAGAATTCACGAATATCACGAGAATTGTGAGCGGTAAGTCGAGCGCGGCTTGTTTGAAAAGGCACGATTTTTGCACGGGGTTTTAGAGGCTGAGTTTTGCGCGCCGGTGGCTTGGAAATGCTACTATGAGTGTGTTAGTGTGTGTGTGTGTGTTTTTAGTGTGTGTGTGTGTGTGTGTGTGTGTGTGTGTGTGTGTGTGTGTGTGTGTGTGTGTGTGTGTGTGTGTGTGTGTGTGTGTGTGTGTGTGTGTGTGTGATTTATTTTTTGATTTATTTATTTTACACACTAACAAAAATTATTAGAGACAAAATAAAACATGAAAACGTTCATAATAAACAATAGTAAACAAGAATTTACCCAAAAAACGCAAAAAAATACCACCATTGCCGGGAATCGAACCCGGATCACCATCTAGCTATCAAATTTGGATTACGGGATGGCAACTTATCGCAAGGGAGAAAACAGCGTCTGTCAAAAATGTGAGGGGTTGAGAAAAAGTGATTGATCTCCCATGGTGTGTGCCGCGCGAGGCTGTGCCGAGTGACGGAGAATGCACGGGAATTGCGGAAAAGCCGTGCTGTAACCGCACCCGGCAGCGGCGGGGCGCGCGGTGGTTCTGCTGTGTTGTACTGTGGTACCTGCTTGAGAAAAGTCTGTGTTGGAACAGTGTCAATCAGAGGCTTATAACTCCCTAAATTTACGCTCTTTTCTAAAACGGATTTCACCACTGGATAGAGCATAAAAAAACTCTTTAGAACAATGTAAAAAAATTGAAAATCATGCAAAAGGTGACATGAGACTCTTTCCGTGTTGGAGAAGGGTCCTCCCGTCAGTAGAGCTCAAAGACATTTCAAACTTGTACACAACAGTACTGTTGAAGGGGTCAGCACGCGGATTTTTGCATGGGATCAGTTTTAGAGCTGGCTGAGTTTTGTTGGGTTAGCCTGGTGTATTCAGTGTTGAGAATATGCTATTTGTAGATACCAATTGACTCTGCTGATCAGTTTGAAAATGGCGATGGCCGTTTGGGTCTAAAAACTGATGTAGACGACAAGGCCGACCCGCTCTTGTTAACAAGCGCTGTCACGGCTTGTTAAGTTGGTTCTTATTTGTTAGTGAACAGTTCTGGGCCGAAACGGTCATATTGGTGCTTAGTTAGGGTTAAATCGGTGCCTATTTGGGTTAAGTTTGTGCCTACGGGCGTTAATTCGGTGCCTGTAGTGTCATATTGGTGCTTAGTTAGGGTTAAATCGGTGCCTATTTGGGTTAAGTTTGTGCCTACGGGCGTTAATTCGGTGCCTGTAGTGTCATATTGGTGCTCATTCAGTGTCCCTGTGATAGGAACTTCCAACACTGAACAACTTTAGGATAGGTCACCTACTAGCGCTGCTACTCAGTGTGCCGCCGCGGAGTGAAACTTTTGTCACGAGACGCACGTGAATTGCGGACAATATAATTATGTTAAGGAGTGGCTTGGCGCTCTCAGTCAGTTTGTGTTCAAGTGGGGTTATTCAAAAAGTTGACGGTTAGGGTGTATCAAGTTGTTGCTATTTGTTGATAATAGACTAGTCTGCGGGACTGATCAGTTTGAAAATGGCGATGGTTTGGGGGGGGGGGGGCCCCAATTAAAAAAATAAAATAAAAAATATTGCAAGGGAGAAGTAGGTCATTGCGTCTTCCAAGCAAATGGTTTTCAAATTAGCAACGGTACTTTTGTCATCATGGTATCATCGTAGGGCACTTATTGTGAACGTTTTTGGTTTGCTCATTTTGGTATCATCATCTCCTGCACCCGCCGCGGTAGCAGTGTTTGGATCATTGCGTGTTCACAAGCGTGCATGTTTTTTCTTCCTTTATATACCCGGCAAAGGATGGGTTAGTTTTTGTGCTGGTCAGTGATGCTTGCATGCTATGTGAGCAGTTGTGTTATGATTTAGACGCATTGAGTAATGTTGAAAATGGGACAGTGGAAGGAAGTGACTATTTGCTAGTTTGTCTTTTATTTGAAAGTATTTTTGAATCATGACTTTAGGAATGAAAGCCCCAAAATGATGAATTGAAATGCAGTTTGATCTATTATGTAAATGAGGACCCAAAATAGAGGGAACAGCACGGCACCGTCGCCAGTGCCGGGTTGGTTAAAGAGGCCGCACCGCACAGCAGACTGAGTTTTCAAGAGAGAGTTAGAAAATGGACTGTAATGCATAGTACATGCGTGTGTGTTTTTGTGTGTGTCACTTGTGTGTGTCACTTGTGTGTGTCACTTGTGTGTGTGTGTGTTTTGTCAGTGTGTTTGGGGTGTGTTTTTTCTTAGTGTGTCAGTTTGTGTGTGTGTGTTTTCATGTTGAACCCCTTTAAATCCGCCACAGCGCGCTGTGCCGCTGCGAACTGCTACCGAGAATTCACGAAAATCACGGGCGGCAAGCAGGCGAGCGCTAGCGGCTTTGTTGGATGAAGGCACGATTTTCACGGGATGATTTTGCCGAGACTGGGGCAGCAGTTATGAAAACTGAGAATGGAGTGTTTTTAAATTTGTGTAGTAGCCGGATTGGGTAGACTCTGCTGATGAGACCAATTTTCATAATTGGGGTTGGCGGTGGTTAAGTTGGTTCATATTTGTTAGTGAACAATTCTGGGCCGAAACGGTCATATTGGTGCTGTGTCACTGTTAAATCGGTGCCTATTTTGTTGAAGTTTGTGCCTATTGGCTTTATATCGGTGCCTCTAGTGCATTATTGGTGCTTACAGGAATCCAACACCGGCGGCAGTGTGTTATTCCATGTTCATAATGTGTTCATAATGTGTTGGTCTCTCAAATGTTGTAAAATGGTATACTGGTTCAAAGGGCCCGCAGGCCTACGATTTAAGAAAAGTTAAAAAAAAAAAGTTTTTTGATCCATTAATGAATTAATTAATTAATTTATTTATTTATTTATTTTACACATTGAAAAACATGATTGGAGTAAAAACAAAACATGAATACCTTCATAATAAACAACAGTAAAGAAGAATTGACAGAAAAAAAGAAAAAAAAGTTAGGAGTTGCCGCCGGGACTCGAACCCGGATCAACTTGGCCATAGTCGCAAAGCGATTCCTCGGGGCCACGAAGGTTCACGAATCTTGTGTGTCAAATTAAAGAGTATGAAGGGCTTAGCGCGCTGTGCTGCTCAGGGCGAAGCTCGCGGCGCTGTGGTTGTGTGGTACTGACTTGAGAAAAGTGTGTGTTGGAAGAGTGTCATACAGAGGCTTATAACTGCCTACATTTTCGCTCTTTTCTAGAACGGATGTCCCCAGTGAATAGAGCATGGAAAAAGTCTTGAGAAAAATGAGAAATTGTGAAAATGATGCCAAAGGAGACATGACAACTCATTCCGTGTTCATTCCGTGTTGGCGGAGGGTCCCAAATAGAAATGACTCAACACTCAACTTGTATACAACAAGTGTGTTGAAGGTCGGTCAGTCAGTTGACGACAGACGGACGGTTGTAGGAAGTGTTGTGTTGTTTCTTGTCGAATGAAACTTGGGTACTTTTTGCAAGATTGATGTGGCTGTGTGGTGGCAGAGTTGCGAATGTTTCGGGTTAGGATTGACATAGATGTGATGGTTTTAGCGCGGCGAAAAAACGCGGAACGGCCGCGCCGGACGTACGTCAGTGAAAGGTCGAGGACATTGGCTGGTACATGGTTTGTTTTGGTTTTGTTTTGGTTCGTTCGTTCGTTTGTTAGCCATGCGGGTAGAATGTGTTTGGGTGGTTGTTTTGCAATAAAACTTGGGCACTTTTTGCAGGAAGGATTTGGCTGTGACCATGGAAATTTTGGAATGGGTAGGATTAGGATTGACTTAGCTGGGATGGTGAGAAGGCCGCAAAAACAAAGGAAAAGCAACATGCACCCCACTGACAGGAAGTTGAAAATAATGGATTACTGTGACCCGTGGCGGGGAAAGTGTGACGTGCCAGCGACATTGGTTGGGCGAGACGGCCGAGGTCGTTTGGTGATGATTAGACGGAGAGAACTGCAAATAGAAAGCGAAAGCGGACTCAGCGCGTGCAAGAAGCGTGCATGTTATTGTTAGGTACTGATCGAGGGGTATCTCCCGGCGCGCGGGGGCCGCAGTTGAGTTGTTGTTGTTGTTTGTGTTTTGTGCTGTTTTGTGCAGTTTAGCGGGGTTTTGTTGTTGTGGTTGTTGTTGTTGTTGCTTGTTTGTTGTTGTTAGTACTGCAGTCTCCAAGAGTGAAAAGTGACATGTACATGTCAACACTGACTGATGTAGCAGGGGGGTTAGGGTTTTGAAGAGATTTGACTGAAAAGACCCACTAAAAGACTGCCTAACTGAAGTAGTGAACTTGTTATGACCATTATTTTGCAAGCGGCACGAAAAGTGAGGCCTAACCCTAAATTATTCCTAACAGGCTAATTCCATGTTGACTTGTTGAGTTTTTGGTGGGGTGGACCCGCGCGCTATATAGTGTTCCAGACTCGCCTTGATTAGAGCCAGACCGGTGCAGTGTCCTGGAACAGCTCAAGTTTTTTGGAACCTCTTGAGGTTTGACCTCCCCTGCCTAATGTCAATGTAAACAATGCCCTAATAAAAAATGGCAAGGCGATTCCTGTAGACCACCAATTGTGACAACACTGAGGGTGAAATTAAGCTTATTTGAAGCGCGTGTGTCAATGTGTGTGTGTGTGTGTGTGTGTGTGTGTGTGCGTTTTGTCAGTGTGTTTGTGTGTGTGTGTGTGTGTGTGTGTGTGTGTGTGTGTGTGTGTGTGTGTGTGTGTGTGTGTGTTTTTGTGTTGAAAACCGCCCGCGCCGAGTGACCGAGAATTCACGAATATCACGAGAATTGTGACCGGTAAGCCGCCGAGCGCGGCGGCTTGTTTGAAAAGGCACGATTTTTGCATGGGGTTTTAGAGGCTGAGTTTTGGGCGCCGGCGGCTTGGAAATCCTACTATGAGTGTGTTGGTGTGTGTGTGTGTTAGTGTGTTAGTGTGTTTGTGTGTGTGTGTGTGTGTGTGTGTGTGTGTGTGTGTGTGTGTGTGTGTGTGTGTGTGTGTGTGTGTGTGTGTGTGTGTTTTGTCAGTGTGTTTGTGTGCGTGTGTGTGTGTTAGTGTGTGTGTGTGTGTGTGTGTGTGTGTGTGTGTCAGTACATAGCCATAGTGGTCACAGAAAAGATGCATGAAACAGATTTGAAAAAGACCCAAAACTGAATTTGTTATGAATATTTGTAACCTTTTTTGGACTTAGAAAAGTTTGGGTGACTTGTAAAATAGGTGCCAAATCAATCACACATTTTCTTGTAAGAAGGAAAAATCTTCATTTTTCGCCTTTCTGCACTTTTTGGACTGTCAGCGCCTAGCCACATGGTTCACAGACTGGATGCATGAAGCAGATTTGAAAAAGACCCAAAACTGAATTTGTTATGAATATTTGTAACCTTTTTTTCAATTTGGCGCCAAAAAACACACAAAACGGCAGTCAAGTGACTGTACATGTATTGGCAAAAGCTGTCAGTTCCTACGGTAGCCTCCTGCCAGTAGAAAAAGGGTCCAAAAGTCCTCACCCTTTTTTTTTCTCTCTCAAATATGGGACCCGGGGGGGCCGCCCAGGCGGACGACTGACAGAAAAAAGTTTGTGGACAAATCAACAGTTACAGGAACAAAAAACATGCCGGTAAAGGTCGAGGTGGATTACTGCTACTACGGGTAGCGGCGCCGTGCTAGCGCTCAGTAGGGTGAGTGAACTTTTTTCCCCTTAAAAATTTCAAATTTTTTTTCCCTTCAAATACGGCTGGTGAGCTCACGCGGACGCCTCTGACCGAAAAAGTTTGGCGAAAAAACATGTACATCAAAAGTTAGAGCATGTCGAGGTTAACCGGCGGCCCAGTAGAGCAAAAGCTGTGTTTTAGTGGGGCGGCTCCGTGCTAGGGCAGGCGAGTGAACTTTTTTGCCCTTAAAAATTTCAAATTTTTTTTTTCTTCAAATACGGCTGGTGAGCTCACGCGGACGCCTCTGACCGAAAAAGTTTGGCGAAAAAACATGTACATCAAAAGTTAGAGCATGTCGAGGTTAACCGGCGGCCCAGTAGAGCAAAAGCTGTGTTTTAGTGGGGCGGCTCCGTGCTAGGGCAGGCGAGTGAACTTTTTTGCCCTTAAAAATTTCAAATTTTTTTCTTCTTCAAATACGGCTGGTGAGCTCACGCGGACGCCTCTGACCGAAAAAGTTTGGCGAAAAAACATGTACATCAAAAGTTAGAGCATGTCGAGGTTAACCGGCGGCCCAGTAGAGCAAAAGCTGTGTTTTAGTGGGGCGGCTCCGTGCTAGGGCAGGCGAGTGAAGGTTTTTGCCGGTAAAAAAATTGGATTTTTTTTTCTTGTCAAATACGGACCCGGAGCCCACGCGGACGCCTCTGACCGAAAAAGTTTGGCGAAAAAACATGTACATCAAAAGTTAGAGCATGTCGAGGTTAACCGGCGGCCCAGTAGTAGAGCAAAAGCTGTGTTTTAGTGGGGCGGCTCCGTGCTAGGGCAGGCGAGTGAACTTTTTTGCCCTTAAAAATTTCAATTTTTTTTCTTCTTCAAATACGGCTGGTGAGCTCACGCGGACGCCTCTGACCGAAAAAGTTTGGCGAAAAAACATGTACATCAAAAGTTAGAGCCTGGTAAAGGTCGAGGTGGATTACTGGTATAGTACTGCTGCTGCGGCGCCGTGCTGGCGCTCAGTAGGGTGAGTGAACTTTTTTGCCCTTAAAAATTTCCATTTTTTTTCTTCTTCAAATACGGCTGGTGAGCTCACGCGGACGCCTCTGACATCAACAGTTTTTCGAAAAAAGCGTTTACATCCAAAGTTATAGCCTGGTAAAGGTCGTGGTTGGGCCCAAAAGTAACTTAAGTCCCCAAAACGAGAAAAAGGCGGGAACTTTTACCAAAATGGATTGGGCAGACAGAGTCGCCCTAAGGCCCCCCACCACACTTTTCAAGTCATCCTGGATGCCTGGTCCAAATTTCGTACATTTTAAACACATTCAGTGTCGGGACCCTACCCAGGTGACGCGGCGGATCTATACTGATGTGGAGGACGGACGTGCGGCGACCTAGAATCGTCGGCATGGTTGGGTTTTTTTTTTTTTGTACTTAGGGCGGCTGGTTACTACTGTTTTGTTTGGTAAACAGAGCTTGACTACTCCTGTTTCGTTTGTGGCTTATGATAGTATTATCAATAGGGTTCGATTCCAGAGAGGGAGCATGAGAAACTAAGGCTGTCCACCACGCTGATCCAAGGAAGGCAGCAGGCAACTTACCCACTCCTGGCACGGGGGAGGTACTGACGAAAAATGAAGGGCCGTCAGTAGTGGCAAAGGTCGTGCGTGGTAAGGAACAAGTCTCCGGAGCGGGGGACGCCTCTGACAGGAAAAGTTTGGCGGCGAAAAAAGGGTCAGAGGCAAAGTTATAATATAACATAGCGGTAAAGGTCGAGGTCGAAAAATTGAACAAAATTTGGCCAAACTTACCAGCTACTACGCCGACGATTCTAGCGCAGGCAGGCAGGCAGGCAGGCAGGCAGGCAGGCAGGCGAGTGAACGATTTTGCAGGTCCAAAAATTCAATTTTTTTGTGTGGTGAAATACGGACCCGGAGCCCACGCGGACGCCTCTGACCGAAAAAGTTTGGCGAAAAAACATGTACATCAAAAGTTAGAGCATGTCGAGGTTAACCGGCGGCCCAGTAGAGCAAAAGCTGTGTTTTAGTGGGGTGGCTCCGTGCTAGGGCAGGCGAGTGAAGGTTTTTGCCGGTAAAAAAATTGGATTTTTTTTTCTTGTCAAATACGGACCCGGAGCCCACGCGGACGCCTCTGACAGAAAAAGTTTGGCGAAAAAACATGTACATCAAAAGTTAGAGCCTGGTAAAGGTCGAGGTGAACCGACAGTGAACCGAGGTAAAAGCTACTGTGTTTGTTTTTAGTGGGGTGGCTCCGTGCTGGCGCAGGCGAGTGAACTTTTTTCCCCTTAAAAATTTCAAATTTTTTTTTTTCTTCAAATACGGCTGGTGAGCTCACGCGGACGCCTCTGACCGAAAAAGTTTGGCGAAAAAACATGTACATCAAAAGTTAGAGCATGTCGAGGTTAACCGGCGGCCCAGTAGAGCAAAAGCTGTGTTTTAGTGGGGCGGCTCCGTGCTAGGGCAGGCGAGTGAACTTTTTTGCCCTTAAAAATTTCAAATTTTTTTCTTCTTCAAATACGGCTGGTGAGCTCACGCGGACGCCTCTGACCGAAAAAGTTTGGCGAAAAAACATGTACATCAAAAGTTAGAGCATGTCGAGGTTAACCGGCGGCCCAGTAGTAGAGCAAAAGCTGTGTTTTAGTGGGGCGGCTCCGTGCTAGGGCAGGCGAGTGAAGGTTTTTGCCGGTAAAAAAAATTTGATTTTTTTTCTCTTTCAAATACGGACCCGGGGCCCACGCGGACGCCTCTGACCGAAAAAGTTTGTGGAAAAAACATGTACATCAAAAGTTAGAGCGTGTTCAGGTTAACCGGCGGCCCAGAGCCAAAAGCTGTGTTTTAGTGGGGCGGCTCCGTGCTAGGGCAGGCGAGTGAAGTTTTTTGCCGGTAAAAAAAATTGGATTTTTTTTTCTGGTCAAATACGGACCCGGAGCCCACACGGACGCTACTGACACAACAATTTTGGCGAAAAAAAGGTTAGAGGCAAAGTTATATAACATAGCGGTAAAGGTCGAGGTCGAAAACGAGTACTTTAACAACATTTTTGGAGAAAAAAAAAACAAAGTTAAATCGGTGCCTTCTGGGCAGCGTTAAATTGGTTCTTGTGTGCTGTGTGTTAAATTGGTGCTTGTGGAGTGTTAAATCGGTGCCTTCTGGGCAGCGTTAAATTGGTTCTTGTGTGCTGTGTGTTAAATCGGTGCTCGTGGAGTGTTAAATGGGTGCCTTCTGGGCAGCGTTAAATTGGCAGCGTTAAATTGGTGCTAGTGTTCAAGGTTAGGGTTAGGGTTAGGGTTATGAAGTGGAATCCAACAGTGAAAAAAAAAAAAAAAATTATAAGTTATTTATTTATTTATTTATTTTACACAATAATAAGAAATTATTAGACTCAAATCAAACAATCAAACGTTCATAATAAACAATAGTAAAGAAGAATTTAGAGAAAAAAAGCAAAAAAAGTTTGGAGTTGCCGCCGGGACTCGAACCCGGATCACCTTGGCCATAGTCGCAAGGCGATTCCTCTAGACCACCAACTCTTCATAACACTGACGGTGAAATTAAGCTTCTTTAAGGCGCGCGCTGTGCCGAGTGAGCGATAATGCACGTAACACACGAGAATTGCGGTAACAGTCCAGCGGTGGCATGTCACCTACTGGCGGCGCGCGTTGGTTCTGTGGCACAGTGGTACCTGCTTGAGAAAAGTCTGTGTTGGAACAGTGTCAATCAGCGACTTATAACTCCGTCAATTTTCGCTCTTTTTTAAAACGGATTTCAACACTGGATAGAGCATAAAAAACTCTTTAGAAAAATGTAAAAAAAGTTGAAAATCATGCAAAAGGTGACATGAGACTCTTTCCGTGTTGGAGAAGGGTCCTCCCGTATAGCTGAAAGACATTTCAAACTTGTCTACAACAGTTGAAGGCCGCCGAGGTCAGCACGATTTTTGCATGGGATCAGTTTGTTTTAGAGCTGGCTGAGTTTTGCTTGCGCGCGAGTACCCCAGTAGTAGTAGTACACGGGATGGAATGAAAAGACATTGATATTTGACAGTGTTGATATTTGTAGATAATAGACTCTGCTGATCAGTTTGAAAATGGCGATGGGCGGTCTTGTTAAGTTGGTTCTTATTTGTTACTGAACAATTCTGGGCCGAAACGGTCATATTGGTGCTGTGTCACTGTTAAATCGGTGCCTATTTTGGTTAAGTTTGTGCCTATTGGCTTTATATCGGTGCCTCTAGTGCATTATTGGTGCTTATTTCAAGCGCGCGCTGTGTGGTGTGCGTGTGTTTGGATGGGCAACCTATTAGACAAGTTACACAGTGAAAGGAAGAATAGCGCGTCTGTCAATTTAAAACCGCCGCCACTGTGCCGCGCTTAGCGCCGGGAGAATGTACTGCACACAAAAAACGAAAAGCACGTGAATTGACAATAATTGTGAGCGGCGTCCACCACAGTACTGACGAAATGATTGGCATGTCACCCGGCGCGTCCGTTCTGCGCTGCAAGCTACATTGGCTTGGCGCTCTCAGTCAGTTTGTGATTAAAAAAAAAACTTGAGAGGGTGTATCAAGTTGTTGTTGTTGTTGTTGTTGTTGTTGTTGTTGTTGTTGTTGTTGTTGTTGTTGTTGTTGTTGTTGTTGTTGTTGTTGTTTGTAGACAATAGAGTCTGCGCCGGGGATCAGTTTGAATGCTTAGGGTGGTCAAATGGCGGTGATTTGGGTCTAAAAATGTAGACAAGGACCTTTAAAAGCGCTCTTGTTAAGTTGGTTCTTATTTGTTACTGAACCATTCTGGGCCGAAACGGTCATATTGGTGCTGTGTCCCTGTTAAATCGGGGCCTATTTTGGTTAAGTTTGTGCCTATTGGCTTTATATCGGTGCCTCTAGTGCATTATTGGTGCTTACTCCTGTGTTATCCAACAGTGTTATTGCGGCAGTGTGTTATTCCATGTTCAATTGTTATTTGGTTGGTCTGTGAAATGTTACAGGTATACTTGAAAGGGCCCGCAGGCCTAGGATTGAATAAAAAAAAAAAAAAAAAAATATATATATATATTTATTTATTTATTTATTGTACACATTGAAAAAAAATCATTAGAGCAGAAATCAAACATTAAAACGTTCATAATAAACAATAGTAAACAAGAATTTACCGAAAAAAAGAAAAAAAAAGTTAGGAGTTGCCGCCGGGAATCGAACCCGGGTCCCCTTGGCCATAGTCGCAAGGCGATTCCTCTAGACCACCAACTCTTCATAACACTGAGGGTGAAATTAAGCTTCTTTAAGGCGCGCGCTGTGCCGAGTGAGCGATAATGCACGTAACACACGAGAATTGCGGTAACAGTCCAGCGGTGGCATGTCACCTACTGGCGGCGCGCGTTGGTTCTGTGGTACAGTGGTACCTGCTGCAGAAAAGTCTGTCTTGGAACAGTGTCAATCAGAGGCTTATAACTCCCTCAATTTTCGCTCTTTTCTAAAACGGATTTCAACACTGGATAGAGCATACAAAACTCTTTAGAAAAATGTAAGAAAAGTTGAAAAGCATGCAAAAGGTGACATGAGACTCTTTCCGTGTTGGAGAAGGGTCCTCCCGTATAGCTCAAAGACATTTGAAACTTGTCTACAACAGTTGAAGGCCGCCGAGGTCAGCACGATTTTTGCATGGGATCAGTTTGTTTTAGAGCTGGCTGAGTTTTGCTTGCGCGCGAGTACCCCAGTAGTAGTACACGGGATGAAATGAAAAGAGATTGATATTTGACAGTGTTGATATTTGTAGATAATAGACTCTGCTGATCCGTTTGAAAATGGCGATGGGCGGTCTTGTTAAGTTGGTTCTTATTTGTTACTGAACAATTCTGGGCCGAAACGGTCATATTGGTGCTGTGTCACTGTTAAATCGGTGCCTATTTTGGTTAAGTTTGTGCCTATTGGCTTTATATCGGTGCCTCTAGTGCATTATTGGTGCTTACTCCTGTGTTATCCAACAGTGTTATTCCGGCAGTGTGTTATTCCATGTTCAATTGTTATTTGGTTGGTCTGTGAAATGTTACAGGTCTACTTGAAAGGGCCCGCAGGCCTAGGATTGAATTAAAAAAAAAAATTAAAAAAAAATATATATATTTATTTATTTATTTATTTTACACATTGAAAAAAAATTATTAGAGCAGAAATCAAACATTAAAACGTTCATAATAAACAATAGTAAACAAGAATTTACAGAAAAAAAGAAAAAAAAGTTAGGAGTTGCCGCCGGGAATCGAACCCGGGTCCCCTTGGCCATAGTCGCAAAGCGATTCCTCTAGACCACCGATCTTCATGACACTGAGGGTGAAATTAAGCTTATTTGAAGCGCGCGCTCTGTGTGCGTGTGTTTGGATGGGCAACTTAGGCAATTTCCACGGTGAAAGGGAGAATAGCGCGTCTGTCAAAAATTTTGAAGGTGAGACCGAAAAGTGATTGGTCTCCCATGGTGCGTTCGAGTCTGTGTGGCTACTTGAGCAAGTTCCACAGTGAAAGGAAGAATAGCGTGTTTGTGAAAAATGTTGAAGGTGAGACTGAAAAGTGATTGGTCTGCCATGGTTCGTTAGAGTGTATGTATGTATGTATGTATGTATGTGTGTGTGTGTGTGTGTGTGTGTGTGTGTGTGTGTGTGTGTGTGTGTGTGTGTGTGTGTGTGTGTGTGTGTGTGTGTGTGTGTGTGTGTGTGTGTGTGTGTGTGTGTGTGTGTGTGTGTGTGTGTGTGTGCGTGTTTTGTCAGTGTGTTTTGTCAGTGTGTTTTGTCAGTGTGTTTTGTCAGTGTGTTTGTGTTTGTGCTTTGGTGTTGAAAACCGCCCGCGCCGAGTGACCGAGAATTCACGAATATCACGAGAATTGTGAGCGGTAAGTCGAGCGCGGCTTGTTTGAAAAGGCACGATTTTTGCACGGGGTTTTAGAGGCTGAGTTTTGCGCGCCGGTGGCTTGGAAATGCTACTATGAGTGTGTTAGTGTGTGTGTGTGTGTGTTTTTAGTGTGTGTGTGTGTGTGTGTGTGTGTGTGTGTGTGTGTGTGTGTGTGTGTGTGTGTGTGTGTGTGTGTGTGTGTGTGTGTGTGTGTGTGTGTGTGTGTGTGTGTGTGTGTGTGTGTGTGTGATTTATTTTTTGATTTATTTATTTTACACACTAACAAAAATTATTAGAGACAAAATAAAACATGAAAACGTTCATAATAAACAATAGTAAACAAGAATTTACCCAAAAAACGCAAAAAAATACCACCATTGCCGGGAATCGAACCCTGATCACCATCTAGCTATCAAATTTGGATTACGGGATGGCAACTTATCGCAAGGGAGAAAACAGCGTCTGTCAAAAATGTGAGGGGTTGAGAAAAAGTGATTGATCTCCCATGGTGTGTGCCGCGCGAGGCTGTGCCGAGTGACGGAGAATGCACGGGAATTGCGGAAAAGCCGTGCTGTAACCGCACCCGGCAGCGGCGGGGCGCGCGGTGGTTCTGCTGTGTTGTACTGTGGTACCTGCTTGAGAAAAGTCTGTGTTGGAACAGTGTCAATCAGAGGCTTATAACTCCCTAAATTTACGCTCTTTTCTAAAACGGATTTCACCACTGGATAGAGCATAAAAAAACTCTTTAGAACAATGTAAAAAAATTGAAAATCATGCAAAAGGTGACATGAGACTCTTTCCGTGTTGGAGAAGGGTCCTCCCGTCAGTAGAGCTCAAAGACATTTCAAACTTGTACACAACAGTACTGTTGAAGGGGTCAGCACGCGGATTTTTGCATGGGATCAGTTTTAGAGCTGGCTGAGTTTTGTTGGGTTAGCCTGGTGTATTCAGTGTTGAGAATATGCTATTTGTAGATACCAATTGACTCTGCTGATCAGTTTGAAAATGGCGATGGCCGTTTGGGTCTAAAAACTGATGTAGACGACAAGGCCGACCCGCTCTTGTTAACAAGCGCTGTCACGGCTTGTTAAGTTGGTTCTTATTTGTTAGTGAACAGTTCTGGGCCGAAACGGTCATATTGGTGCTTAGTTAGGGTTAAATCGGTGCCTATTTGGGTTAAGTTTGTGCCTACGGGCGTTAATTCGGTGCCTGTAGTGTCATATTGGTGCTCATTCAGTGTCACTGTGATAGGAACTTCCAACACTGAACAACTTTAGGATAGGTCACCTACTAGCGCTGCTACTCAGTGTGCCGCCGCGGAGTGAAACTTTTGTCACGAGACGCACGTGAATTGCGGACAATATAATTATGTTAAGGAGTGGCTTGGCGCTCTCAGTCAGTTTGTGTTCAAGTGGGGTTATTCAAAAAGTTGACGGTTAGGGTGTATCAAGTTGTTGCTATTTGTTGATAATAGACTAGTCTGCGGGACTGATCAGTTTGAAAATGGCGATGGCAATTAAAAAAAAAAAAAAAAAAATATTGCAAGGGAGAAGTAGGTCATTGCGTCTTCCAAGCAAATGGTTTTCAAATTAGCAACGGTACTTTTGTCATCATGGTATCATCGTAGGGCACTTATTGTGAACGTTTTTGGTTTGCTCATTTTGGTATCATCATCTCCTGCACCCGCCGCGGTAGCAGTGTTTGGATCATTGCGTGTTCACAAGCGTGCATGTTTTTTCTTCCTTTATATACCCGGCAAAGGATGGGTTAGTTTTTGTGCTGGTCAGTGATGCTTGCATGCTATGTGAGCAGTTGTGTTATGATTTAGACGCATTGAGTAATGTTGAAAATGGGACAGTGGAAGGAAGTGACTATTTGCTAGTTTGTCTTTTATTTGAAAGTATTTTTGAATCATGACTTTAGGAATGAAAGCCCCAAAATGATGAATTGAAATGCAGTTTGATCTATTATGTAAATGAGGACCCAAAATAGAGGGAACAGCACGGCACCGTCGCCAGTGCCGGGTTGGTTAAAGAGGCCGCACCGCACAGCAGACTGAGTTTTCAAGAGAGAGTTAGAAAATGGACTGTAATGCATAGTACATGCGTGTGTGTTTTTGTGTGTGTCACTTGTGTGTGTCACTTGTGTGTGTCACTTGTGTGTGTGTGTGTTTTGTCAGTGTGTTTGGGGTGTGTTTTTTCTTAGTGTGTCAGTTTGTGTGTGTGTGTTTTCATGTTGAACCCCTTTAAATCCGCCACAGCGCGCTGTGCTGCGAACTGCTACCGAGAATTCACGAAAATCACGGGCGGCAAGCAGGCGAGCGCTAGCGGCTTTGTTGGATGAAGGCACGATTTTCACGGGATGATTTTGCCGAGACTGGGGCAGCAGTTATGAAAACTGAGAATGGAGTGTTTTTAAATTTGTGTAGTAGATTGGGTAGACTCTGCTGATGAGACTGACCAATTTTCATAATTGGGGTTCGCGGTGGTTAAGTTGGTTGTTATTTGTTAGTGAACAATTCTGGGCCGAAACGGTCATATTGGTGCTGTGTCACTGTTAAATCGGTGCCTATTTTGGTGAAGTTTGTGCCTATTGGCTTTATATCGGTGCCTCTAGTGCATTATTGGTGCTTACAGGAATCCAACACCGGCGGCAGTGTGTTATTCCATGTTCATAATGTGTTCATAATGTGTTGGTCTCTCAAATGTTGTAAAATGGTATACTGGTTCAAAGGGCCCGCAGGCCTACGATTTAAAAAAAAGTAAAAAAAAAGTTTTTTGATCCATTAATTAATTAATTAATCAATTTATTTATTTATTTATTTTACACATTGAAAAACATGATTGGAGTAAAAACAAAACATAAATACCTTCATAATAAACAATAGTAAACAAGAATTGACAGAAAAAAAGAAAAAAAAGTTAGGAGTTGCCGCCGGGACTCGAACCCGGATCAACTTGGCCATAGTCGCAAAGCGATTCCTCGGGGCCACGAAGGTTCACGAATCTTGTGTGTCAAATTAAAGAGTATGAAGGGCTTAGCCCGCTGTGCTGCTCAGGGCGAAGCTCGCGGGGGCGCTGTGGTTGTGTGGTACTGACTTGAGAAAAGTCTGTGTTGGAAGAGTGTCATACAGAGGCTTATAACTGCCTACATTTTCGCTCTTTTCTAGAACGGATTTCCCCAGTGGATAGAGCATGGAAAAAGTCTTGAGAAAAATGAGAAATTGTGAAAATGATGCCAAAGGAGACATGACAACTCATTCCGTGTTCATTCCGTGTTGGCGGAGGGTCCCAAATAGAAATGATTCAACACTCAACTTGTATACAACAAGTGTGTTGAAGGTCGGTCAGTCAGTTGACGACAGACGGACGGTTGTAGGAAGTGTTGTGTTGTTTCTTGTCGAATGAAACTTGGGCACTTTGTGCAAGATTGATGTGGCTGTGTGGTGGCAGAGTTGCGAATGTTTCGGGTTAGGATTGACATAGATGTGATGGTTTTAGCGCGGCGAAAAAACGCGGAACGGCCGCGCCGGACGTACGTCAGTGAAAGGTCGAGGACATTGGCTGGTTTGTTTTGGTTTTGTTTTGGTTCGTTCGTTCGTTTGTTAGCCATGCGGGTAGAATGTGTTTGGGTGTTTGTTTTGCAATAAAATTTGGGCACTTTTTGCAGGAAGGATTTGGCTGTGACCATGGAAATTTTGGAATGGGTAGGATTAGGATTGACTTAGCTGGGATGGTGAGAAGGCCGCAAAAACAAAGGAAAAGCAACATGCACCCCACTGACAGGAAGTTGAAAATAATGGATTACTGTGACCCGTGGCGGGGAAAGTGTGACGTGCCAGCGACATTGGTTGGGCGAGACGGCCGAGGTCGTTTGGTGATGATTAGACGGAGAGAACTGCAAATAGAAAGCGAAAGCGGACTCAGCGCGTGCAACAAGCGTGCATGTTATTGTTAGGTACTGATCGAGGGGTATCTCCCGGCGCGCGGGGGCCGCAGTTGAGTTGTTGTTGTTGTTTGTGTTTTGTGCTGTTTTGTGCAGTTTAGCGGGGTTTTGTTGTTGTGGTTGTTGTTGTTGTTGTTGCTTGTTTGTTGTTGTTAGTACTGCAGTCTCCAAGAGTGAAAAGTGACATGTACATGTCAACACTGACTGATGTAGCAGGGGGGTTAGGGTTTTGAAGAGATTTGACTGAAAAGACCCACTAAAAGACTGCCTAACTGAAGTAGTGAACTTGTTATGACCATTATTTTGCAAGCGGCACGAAAAGTGAGGCTGAAGAAATTATTCCTAACAGGCTAATTCCATGTTGACTTGTTGAGTTTTTGGTGGGGTGGACCCGCCGCGCGCTATATAGTGTTCCAGACTCGCCTTGATTAGAGCCAGACCGGTGCAGTGTCCTGGAACAGCTCAAGTTTTTTGGAACCTCTTGAGGTTTGACCTCCCCTGCCTAATGTCAATGTAAACAATGCCCTAATAAAAAATGGCAAGGCGATTCCTGTAGACCACCAATTGTGACAACACTGAGGGTGAAATTAAGCTTATTTGAAGCGCGTGTGTCAATGTGTGTGTGTGTGTGTGTGTGTGTGTGTGTGTGTGTGTGCGTTTTGTCAGTGTGTTTGTGTGTGTGTGTGTGTGTGTGTGTGTGTGTGTGTGTGTGTGTGTGTGTGTGTGTGTGTGTTTTTGTGTTGAAACCCGCCCGCGCCGAGTGACCGAGAATTCACGAATATCACGAGAATTGTGACCGGTAAGCCGCCGAGCGCGGCGGCTTGTTTGAAAAGGCACGATTTTTGCATGGGGTTTTAGAGGCTGAGTTTTGGGCGCCGGCGGCTTGGAAATCCTACTATGAGTGTGTTGGTGTGTGTGTGTTAGTGTGTTAGTGTGTTTGTGTGTGTGTGTGTGTGTGGGTGTGTGTGTGTGTGTGTGTGTGTGTGTGTGTGTGTGTGTGTGTGTGTGTGTGTGTGTGTGTGTGTGTGTGTGTTTTGTCAGTGTGTTTGTGTGCGTGTGTGTGTGTTAGTGTGTGTGTGTGTGTGTGTGTGTGTCAGTACATAGCCATAGTGGTCACAGAAAAGATGCATGAAACAGATTTGAAAAAGACCCAAAACTGAATTTGTTATGAATATTTGTAACCTTTTTTGGACTTAGAAAAGTTTGGGTGACTTGTAAAATAGGTGCCAAATCAATCACACATTTTCTTGTAAGAAGGAAAAATCTTCATTTTTCGCCTTTCTGCACTTTTTGGACTGTCAGCGCCTAGCCACATGGTTCACAGACTGGATGCATGAAGCAGATTTGAAAAAGACCCAAAACTGAATTTGTTATGAATATTTGTAACCTTTTTTTCAATTTGGCGCCAAAAAACACACAAAACGGCAGTCAAGTGACTGTACATGTATTGGCAAAAGCTGTCAGTTCCTACGGTAGCCTCCTGCCAGTAGAAAAAGGGTCCAAAAGTCCTCACCCTTTTTTTTTCTCTCTCAAATATGGGACCCGGGGGGGCCGCCCAGGCGGACGACTGACAGAAAAAAGTTTGTGGACAAATCAACAGTTACAGGAACAAAAAACATGCCGGTAAAGGTCGAGGTGGATTACTGCTACTACGGGTAGCGGCGCCGTGCTAGCGCTCAGTAGGGTGAGTGAACTTTTTTCCCCTTAAAAATTTCAATTTTTTTTCCCCTTCAAATACGGCTGGTGAGCTCACGCGGACGCCTCTGACCGAAAAAGTTTGGCGAAAAAACATGTACATCAAAAGTTAGAGCATGTCGAGGTTAACCGGCGGCCCAGTAGTAGAGCAAAAGCTGTGTTTTAGTGGGGCGGCTCCGTGCTAGGGCAGGCGAGTGAACTTTTTTGCCCTTAAAAATTTCAATTTTTTTTCTTCTTCAAATACGGCTGGTGAGCTCACGCGGACGCCTCTGACCGAAAAAGTTTGGCGAAAAAACATGTACATCAAAAGTTAGAGCCTGGTAAAGGTCGAGGTGGATTACTGGTATAGTACTGCTGCTACTACGGGTAGCGGCGCCGTGCTGGCGCTCAGTAGGGTGAGTGAACTTTTTTGCCCTTAAAAATTTCCATTTTTTTTCTTCTTCAAATACGGCTGGTGAGCTCACGCGGACGCCTCTGACATCAACAGTTTTTCGAAAAAAGCGTTTACATCCAAAGTTATAGCCTGGTAAAGGTCGTGGTTGGGCCCAAAAGTAACTTAAGTCCCCAAAACGAGAAAAAGGCGGGAACTTTTACCAAAATGGATTGGGCAGACAGAGTCGCCCTAAGGCCCCCCACCACACTTTTCAAGTCATCCTGGATGCCTGGTCCAAATTTCGTACATTTTAAACACATTCAGTGTCGGGACCCTACCCAGGTGACGCGGCGGATCTATACTGATGTGGAGGACGGACGTGCGGCGACCTAGAATCGTCGGCATGGTTGGGTTTTTTTTTTTTTGTACTTAGGGCGGCTGGTTACTACTGTTTTGTTTGGTAAACAGAGCTTGACTACTCCTGTTTCGTTTGTGGCTTATGATAGTATTATCAATAGGGTTCGATTCCAGAGAGGGAGCATGAGAAACTAAGGCTGTCCACCACGCTGATCCAAGGAAGGCAGCAGGCAACTTACCCACTCCTGGCACGGGGGAGGTACTGACGAAAAATGAAGGGCCGTCAGTAGTGGCAAAGGTCGTGCGTGGTAAGGAACAAGTCTCCGGAGCGGGGGACGCCTCTGACAGGAAAAGTTTGGCGGCGAAAAAAGGGTCAGAGGCAAAGTTATAATATAACATAGCGGTAAAGGTCGAGGTCGAAAAATTGAACAAAATTTGGCCAAACTTACCAGCTACTACGCCGACGATTCTAGCGCAGGCAGGCAGGCAGGCAGGCAGGCAGGCAGGCAGGCGAGTGAACGATTTTGCAGGTCCAAAAATTCAATTTTTTTGTGTGGTGAAATACGGACCCGGAGCCCACGCGGACGCCTCTGACCGAAAAAGTTTGGCGAAAAAACATGTACATCAAAAGTTAGAGCATGTCGAGGTTAACCGGCGGCCCAGTAGAGCAAAAGCTGTGTTTTAGTGGGGTGGCTCCGTGCTAGGGCAGGCGAGTGAAGGTTTTTGCCGGTAAAAAAATTGGATTTTTTTTTCTTGTCAAATACGGACCCGGAGCCCACGCGGACGCCTCTGACAGAAAAAGTTTGGCGAAAAAACATGTACATCAAAAGTTAGAGCCTGGTAAAGGTCGAGGTGAACCGACAGTGAACCGAGGTAAAAGCTACTGTGTTTGTTTTTAGTGGGGTGGCTCCGTGCTGGCGCAGGCGAGTGAACTTTTTTCCCCTTAAAAATTTCAAATTTTTTTTTTTCTTCAAATACGGCTGGTGAGCTCACGCGGACGCCTCTGACCGAAAAAGTTTGGCGAAAAAACATGTACATCAAAAGTTAGAGCATGTCGAGGTTAACCGGCGGCCCAGTAGAGCAAAAGCTGTGTTTTAGTGGGGCGGCTCCGTGCTAGGGCAGGCGAGTGAACTTTTTTGCCCTTAAAAATTTCAAATTTTTTTCTTCTTCAAATACGGCTGGTGAGCTCACGCGGACGCCTCTGACCGAAAAAGTTTGGCGAAAAAACATGTACATCAAAAGTTAGAGCATGTCGAGGTTAACCGGCGGCCCAGTAGTAGAGCAAAAGCTGTGTTTTAGTGGGGCGGCTCCGTGCTAGGGCAGGCGAGTGAAGGTTTTTGCCGGTAAAAAAAATTTGATTTTTTTTCTCTTTCAAATACGGACCCGGGGCCCACGCGGACGCCTCTGACCGAAAAAGTTTGTGGAAAAAACATGTACATCAAAAGTTAGAGCGTGTTCAGGTTAACCGGCGGCCCAGAGCCAAAAGCTGTGTTTTAGTGGGGCGGCTCCGTGCTAGGGCAGGCGAGTGAAGTTTTTTGCCGGTAAAAAAAATTGGATTTTTTTTTCTGGTCAAATACGGACCCGGAGCCCACACGGACGCTACTGACACAACAATTTTGGCGAAAAAAAGGTTAGAGGCAAAGTTATATAACATAGCGGTAAAGGTCGAGGTCGAAAACGAGTACTTTAACAACATTTTTGGAGAAAAAAAAAACAAAGTTAAATCGGTGCCTTCTGGGCAGCGTTAAATTGGTTCTTGTGTGCTGTGTGTTAAATTGGTGCTTGTGGAGTGTTAAATCGGTGCCTTCTGGGCAGCGTTAAATTGGTTCTTGTGTGCTGTGTGTTAAATCGGTGCTCGTGGAGTGTTAAATGGGTGCCTTCTGGGCAGCGTTAAATTGGCAGCGTTAAATTGGTGCTAGTGTTCAAGGTTAGGGTTAGGGTTAGGGTTATGAAGTGGAATCCAACAGTGAAAAAAAAAAAAAAAATTATAAGTTATTTATTTATTTATTTATTTTACACAATAATAAGAAATTATTAGACTCAAATCAAACAATCAAACGTTCATAATAAACAATAGTAAAGAAGAATTTAGAGAAAAAAAGCAAAAAAAGTTTGGAGTTGCCGCCGGGACTCGAACCCGGATCACCTTGGCCATAGTCGCAAGGCGATTCCTCTAGACCACCAACTCTTCATAACACTGACGGTGAAATTAAGCTTCTTTAAGGCGCGCGCTGTGCCGAGTGAGCGATAATGCACGTAACACACGAGAATTGCGGTAACAGTCCAGCGGTGGCATGTCACCTACTGGCGGCGCGCGTTGGTTCTGTGGCACAGTGGTACCTGCTTGAGAAAAGTCTGTGTTGGAACAGTGTCAATCAGCGACTTATAACTCCGTCAATTTTCGCTCTTTTTTAAAACGGATTTCAACACTGGATAGAGCATAAAAAACTCTTTAGAAAAATGTAAAAAAAGTTGAAAATCATGCAAAAGGTGACATGAGACTCTTTCCGTGTTGGAGAAGGGTCCTCCCGTATAGCTGAAAGACATTTCAAACTTGTCTACAACAGTTGAAGGCCGCCGAGGTCAGCACGATTTTTGCATGGGATCAGTTTGTTTTAGAGCTGGCTGAGTTTTGCTTGCGCGCGAGTACCCCAGTAGTAGTAGTACACGGGATGGAATGAAAAGACATTGATATTTGACAGTGTTGATATTTGTAGATAATAGACTCTGCTGATCAGTTTGAAAATGGCGATGGGCGGTCTTGTTAAGTTGGTTCTTATTTGTTACTGAACAATTCTGGGCCGAAACGGTCATATTGGTGCTGTGTCACTGTTAAATCGGTGCCTATTTTGGTTAAGTTTGTGCCTATTGGCTTTATATCGGTGCCTCTAGTGCATTATTGGTGCTTATTTCAAGCGCGCGCTGTGTGGTGTGCGTGTGTTTGGATGGGCAACCTATTAGACAAGTTACACAGTGAAAGGAAGAATAGCGCGTCTGTCAATTTAAAACCGCCGCCACTGTGCCGCGCTTAGCGCCGGGAGAATGTACTGCACACAAAAAACGAAAAGCACGTGAATTGACAATAATTGTGAGCGGCGTCCACCACAGTACTGACGAAATGATTGGCATGTCACCCGGCGCGTCCGTTCTGCGCTGCAAGCTACATTGGCTTGGCGCTCTCAGTCAGTTTGTGATTAAAAAAAAAACTTGAGAGGGTGTATCAAGTTGTTGTTGTTGTTGTTGTTGTTGTTGTTGTTGTTGTTGTTGTTGTTGTTGTTGTTGTTGTTGTTGTTGTTGTTGTTGTTTGTAGACAATAGAGTCTGCGCCGGGGATCAGTTTGAATGCTTAGGGTGGTCAAATGGCGGTGATTTGGGTCTAAAAATGTAGACAAGGACCTTTAAAAGCGCTCTTGTTAAGTTGGTTCTTATTTGTTACTGAACCATTCTGGGCCGAAACGGTCATATTGGTGCTGTGTCCCTGTTAAATCGGGGCCTATTTTGGTTAAGTTTGTGCCTATTGGCTTTATATCGGTGCCTCTAGTGCATTATTGGTGCTTACTCCTGTGTTATCCAACAGTGTTATTGCGGCAGTGTGTTATTCCATGTTCAATTGTTATTTGGTTGGTCTGTGAAATGTTACAGGTATACTTGAAAGGGCCCGCAGGCCTAGGATTGAATAAAAAAAAAAAAAAAAAAATATATATATATATTTATTTATTTATTTATTGTACACATTGAAAAAAAATCATTAGAGCAGAAATCAAACATTAAAACGTTCATAATAAACAATAGTAAACAAGAATTTACCGAAAAAAAGAAAAAAAAAGTTAGGAGTTGCCGCCGGGAATCGAACCCGGGTCCCCTTGGCCATAGTCGCAAGGCGATTCCTCTAGACCACCAACTCTTCATAACACTGAGGGTGAAATTAAGCTTCTTTAAGGCGCGCGCTGTGCCGAGTGAGCGATAATGCACGTAACACACGAGAATTGCGGTAACAGTCCAGCGGTGGCATGTCACCTACTGGCGGCGCGCGTTGGTTCTGTGGTACAGTGGTACCTGCTGCAGAAAAGTCTGTCTTGGAACAGTGTCAATCAGAGGCTTATAACTCCCTCAATTTTCGCTCTTTTCTAAAACGGATTTCAACACTGGATAGAGCATACAAAACTCTTTAGAAAAATGTAAGAAAAGTTGAAAAGCATGCAAAAGGTGACATGAGACTCTTTCCGTGTTGGAGAAGGGTCCTCCCGTATAGCTCAAAGACATTTGAAACTTGTCTACAACAGTTGAAGGCCGCCGAGGTCAGCACGATTTTTGCATGGGATCAGTTTGTTTTAGAGCTGGCTGAGTTTTGCTTGCGCGCGAGTACCCCAGTAGTAGTACACGGGATGAAATGGGGTGGTCAAATGGCGGTGATTTGGGTCTAAAAATGTAGACAAGGACCTTTAAAAGCGCTCTTGTTAAGTTGGTTCTTATTTGTTACTGAACCATTCTGGGCCGAAACGGTCATATTGGTGCTGTGTCCCTGTTAAATCGGGGCCTATTTTGGTTAAGTTTGTGCCTATTGGCTTTATATCGGTGCCTCTAGTGCATTATTGGTGCTTACTCCTGTGTTATCCAACAGTGTTATTGCGGCAGTGTGTTATTCCATGTTCAATTGTTATTTGGTTGGTCTGTGAAATGTTACAGGTATACTTGAAAGGGCCCGCAGGCCTAGGATTGAATAAAAAAAAAAAAAAAAAATATATATATATATATTTATTTATTTATTTATTGTACACATTGAAAAAAAATCATTAGAGCAGAAATCAAACATTAAAACGTTCATAATAAACAATAGTAAACAAGAATTTACCGAAAAAAAGAAAAAAAAAGTTAGGAGTTGCCGCCGGGAATCGAACCCGGGTCCCCTTGGCCATAGTCGCAAGGCGATTCCTCTAGACCACCGATCTTCATGACACTGAGGGTGAAATTAAGCTTATTTGAAGCGCGCGCTCTGTGTGCGTGTGTTTGGGTGGGCAACTTAGGCAAGTTCCACGGTGAAAGGGAGAATAGCGCGTCTGTCAAAAATTTTGAAGGTGAGACCGAAAAGTGATTGGTCTCCCATGGTGCGTTCGAGTCTGTGTGGCTACTTGAGCAAGTTCCACAGTGAAAGGAAGAATAGCGTGTTTGTGAAAAATATTGAAGGTGAGACTGAAAAGTGATTGGTCTGCCATGGTTCGTTAGAGTGTATGTATGTATGTATGTGTGTGTGTGTGTGTGTGTGTGTGTGTGTGTGTGTGTGTGTGTGTGTGTGTGTGTGTGTGTGTGTGTGTGTGTGTGTGTGTGTGTGTGTGTGTGTGTGTGTGTGTGTGTGTGTGTGTGTGTGTGTGTGTGTGTGTTTTGTCAGTGTGTTTTGTCAGTGTGTTTTGTCAGTGTGTTTTGTCAGTGTGTTTGTGTGTGTGCTTTGGTGTTGAAAACCGCCCGCGCCGAGTGACCGAGAATTCACGAATATCACGAGAATTGTGAGCGGTAAGTCGAGCGCGGCTTGTTTGAAAAGGCACGATTTTTGCACGGGGTTTTAGAGGCTGAGTTTTGCGCGCCGGTGGCTTGGAAATGCTACTATGAGTGTGTTAGTGTGTGTGTGTGTGTGTTTTTAGTGTGTGTGTGTGTGTGTGTGTGTGTGTGTGTGTGTGTGTGTGTGTGTGTGTGTGTGTGTGTGTGTGTGTGTGTGTGTGTGTGTGTGTGTGTGTGTGTGTGTGTGTGTGTGTGTGTGTGTGTGATTGATTTATTTTTTGATTTATTTATTTTACACACTAACAAAAATTATTAGAGACAAAATAAAACATGAAAACGTTCATAATAAACAATAGTAAACAAGAATTTACCCAAAAAACGCAAAAAAATACCACCATTGCCGGGAATCGAACCCGGATCACCATCTAGCTATCAAATTTGGATTACGGGATGGCAACTTATCGCAAGGGAGAAAACAGCGTCTGTCAAAAATGTGAGGGGTTGAGAAAAAGTGATTGATCTCCCATGGTGTGTGCCGCGCGAGGCTGTGCCGAGTGACGGAGAATGCACGGGAATTGCGGAAAAGCCGTGCTGTAACCGCACCCGGCAGCGGCGGGGCGCGCGGTGGTTCTGCTGTGTTGTACTGTGGTACCTGCTTGAGAAAAGTCTGTGTTGGAACAGTGTCAATCAGAGGCTTATAACTCCCTAAATTTACGCTCTTTTCTAAAACGGATTTCACCACTGGATAGAGCATAAAAAAACTCTTTAGAACAATGTAAAAAAATTGAAAATCATGCAAAAGGTGACATGAGACTCTTTCCGTGTTGGAGAAGGGTCCTCCCGTCAGTAGAGCTCAAAGACATTTCAAACTTGTATACAACAGTACTGTTGAAGGGGTCAGCACGCGGATTTTTGCATGGGATCAGTTTTAGAGCTGGCTGAGTTTTGTTGGGTTAGCCTGGTGTATTCAGTGTTGAGAATATGCTATTTGTAGATACCAATTGACTCTGCTGATCAGTTTGAAAATGGCGATGGCCGTTTGGGTCTAAAAACTGATGTAGACGACAAGGCCGACCCGCTCTTGTTAACAAGCGCGGCTGTCACGGCTTGTTAAGTTGGTTCTTATTTGTTAGTGAACAGTTCTGGGCCGAAACGGTCATATTGGTGCTTAGTTAGGGTTAAATCGGTGCCTATTTGGGTTAAGTTTGTGCCTACGGGCGTTAATTCGGTGCCTGTAGTGTCATATTGGTGCTCATTCAGTGTCACTGTGATAGGAACTTCCAACACTGAACAACTTTAGGATAGGTCACCTACTAGCGCTGCTACTCAGTGTGCCGCCGCGGAGTGAAACTTTTGTCACGAGACGCACGTGAATTGCGGACAATATAATTATGTTAAGGAGTGGCTTGGCGCTCTCAGTCAGTTTGTGTTCAAGTGGGGTTATTCAAAAAGTTGACGGTTAGGGTGTATCAAGTTGTTGCTATTTGTTGATAATAGACTAGTCTGCGGGACTGATCAGTTTGAAAATGGCGATGGCAATTAAAAAAAAAAAAAAAAAAAATATTGCAAGGGAGAAGTAGGTCATTGCGTCTTCCAAGCAAATGGTTTTCAAATTAGCAACGGTACTTTTGTCATCATGGTATCATCGTAGGGCACTTATTGTGAACGTTTTTGGTTTGCTCATTTTGGTATCATCATCTCCTGCACCCGGGGCCGCGGTAGCAGTGTTTGGATCATTGCGTGTTCACAAGCGTGCATGTTTTTTCTTCCTTTATATACCCGGCAAAGGATGGGTTAGTTTTTGTGCTGGTCAGTGATGCTTGCATGCTATGTGAGCAGTTGTGTTATGATTTAGACGCATTGAGTAATGTTGAAAATGGGACAGTGGAAGGAAGTGACTATTTGCTAGTTTGTCTTTTATTTGAAAGTATTTTTGAATCATGACTTTAGGAATGAAAGCCCCAAAATGATGAATTGAAATGCAGTTTGATCTATTATGTAAATGAGGACCCAAAATAGAGGGAACAGCACGGCACCGTCGCCAGTGCCGGGTTGGTTAAAGAGGCCGCACCGCACAGCAGACTGAGTTTTCAAGAGAGAGTTAGAAAATGGACTGTAATGCATAGTACATGCGTGTGTGTCACTTGTGTGTGTCACTTGTGTGTGTCACTTGTGTGTGTCACTTGTGTGTGTGTGTGTTTTGTCAGTGTGTTTGGGGTGTGTTTTTTCTTAGTGTGTCAGTTTGTGTGTGTGTTTTCATGTTGAACCCCTTTAAATCCGCCACAGCGCGCTGTGCCGCTGCGAACTGCTACCGAGAATTCACGAAAATCACGGGCGGCAAGCAGGCGAGCGCTAGCGGCTTTGTTGGATGAAGGCACGATTTTCACGGGATGATTTTGCCGAGACTGGGGCAGCAGTTATGAAAACTGAGAATGGAGTGTTTTTAAATTTGTGTAGTAGCCGGATTGGGTAGACTCTGCTGATGAGACCAATTTTCATAATTGGGGTTGGCGGTGGTTAAGTTGGTTCATATTTGTTAGTGAACAATTCTGGGCCGAAACGGTCATATTGGTGCTGTGTCACTGTTAAATCGGTGCCTATTTTGTTGAAGTTTGTGCCTATTGGCTTTATATCGGTGCCTCTAGTGCATTATTGGTGCTTACAGGAATCCAACACCGGCGGGCGGCAGTGTGTTATTCCATGTTCATAATGTGTTCATAATGTGTTGGTCTCTCAAATGTTGTAAAATGGTATACTGGTTCAAAGGGCCCGCAGGCCTACGATTTAAGAAAAGTTAAAAAAAAAAGTTTTTTGATCCATTAATTAATTAATTAATTAATTTATTTATTTATTTATTTTACACATTGAAAAACATGATTGGAGTAAAAACAAAACATGAATACCTTCATAATAAACAACAGTAAAGAAGAATTGACAGAAAAAAAGAAAAAAAAGTTAGGAGTTGCCGCCGGGACTCGAACCCGGATCAACTTGGCCATAGTCGCAAAGCGATTCCTCGGGGCCACGAAGGTTCACGAATCTTGTGTGTCAAATTAAAGAGTATGAAGGGCTTAGCGCGCTGTGCTGCTCAGGGCGAAGCTCGCGGCGCTGTGGTTGTGTGGTACTGACTTGAGAAAAGTGTGTGTTGGAAGAGTGTCATACAGAGGCTTATAACTGCCTACATTTTCGCTCTTTTCTAGAACGGATGTCCCCAGTGAATAGAGCATGGAAAAAGTCTTGAGAAAAATGAGAAATTGTGAAAATGATGCCAAAGGAGACATGACAACTCATTCCGTGTTCATTCCGTGTTCATTCCGTGTTGGCGGAGGGTCCCAAATAGAAATGACTCAACACTCAACTTGTATACAACAAGTGTGTTGAAGGTCGGTCAGTCAGTTGACGACAGACGGACGGTTGTAGGAAGTGTTGTGTTGTTTCTTGTCGAATGAAACTTGGGTACTTTTTGCAAGATTGATGTGGCTGTGTGGTGGCAGAGTTGCGAATGTTTCGGGTTAGGATTGACATAGATGTGATGGTTTTAGCGCGGCGAAAAAACGCGGAACGGCCGCGCCGGACGTACGTCAGTGAAAGGTCGAGGACATTGGCTGGTACATGGTTTGTTTTGGTTTTGTTTTGGTTCGTTCGTTCGTTTGTTAGCCATGCGGGTAGAATGTGTTTGGGTGGTTGTTTTGCAATAAAACTTGGGCACTTTTTGCAGGAAGGATTTGGCTGTGACCATGGAAATTTTGGAATGGGTAGGATTAGGATTGACTTAGCTGGGATGGTGAGAAGGCCGCAAAAACAAAGGAAAAGCAACATGCACCCCACTGACAGGAAGTTGAAAATACTAATGGATTACTGTGACCCGTGGGGGCGCGCGGGGAAAGTGTGACGTGCCAGCGACATTGGTTGGGCGAGACGGCCGAGGTCGTTTGGTGATGATTAGACGGAGAGAACTACAAATAGAAAGCGAAAGCGGACTCAGCGCGTGCAAGAAGCGTGCATGTTATTGTTAGGTAGGCAGGCAGGGGTATCTCCCGGCGGGGGCCGCAGTTGAGTTGTTGTTGTTGTTTGTGTTTTGTGCTGTTTTGTGCAGTTTAGCGGGGTTTTGTTGTTGTGGTTGTTGTTGTTGTTGCTTGTTTGTTGTTGTTAGTACTGCAGTCTCCAAGAGTGAAAAGTGACATGTACATGTCAACACTGACTGATGTAGCAGGGGGGTTAGGGTTTTGAAGAGATTTGACTGAAAAGACCCACTAAAAGACTGCCTAACTGAAGTAGTGAACTTGTTATGACCATTATTTTGCAAGCGGCACGAAAAGTGAGGCTGAAGAAATTATTCCTAACAGGCTAATTCCATGTTGACTTGTTGAGTTTTTGGTGGGGTGGACCCGCCGCGCGCTATATAGTGTTCCAGACTCGCCTTGATTAGAGCCAGACCGGTGCAGTGTCCTGGAACAGCTCAAGTTTTTTGGAACCTCTTGAGGTTTGACCTCCCCTGCCTAATGTCAATGTAAACAATGCCCTAATAAAAAATGGCAAGGCGATTCCTGTAGACCACCAATTGTGACAACACTGAGGGTGAAATTAAGCTTATTTGAAGCGCGTGTGTCAATGTGTGTGTGTGTGTGTGTGTGTGTGCGTTTTGTCAGTGTGTTTGTGTGTGTGTGTGTGTGTGTGTGTGTGTGTGTGTGTGTGTGTGTGTGTGTGTGTGTGTGTGTGTGTGTGTGTTTTTGTGTTGAAAACCGCCCGCGCCGAGTGACCGAGAATTCACGAATATCACGAGAATTGTGACCGGTAAGCCGCCGAGCGCGGCGGCTTGTTTGAAAAGGCACGATTTTTGCATGGGGTTTTAGAGGCTGAGTTTTGGGCGCCGGCGGCTTGGAAATCCTACTATGAGTGTGTTGGTGTGTGTGTGTTAGTGTGTTAGTGTGTTTGTGTGTGTGTGTGTGTGTGTGTGTGTGTGTGTGTGTGTGTGTGTGTGTGTGTGTGTGTGTGTGTGTGTGTGTGTGTGTGTGTGTTTTGTCAGTGTGTTTGTGTGCGTGTGTGTGTGTTAGTGTGTGTGTGTGTGTGTGTGTGTGTCAGTACATAGCCATAGTGGTCACAGAAAAGATGCATGAAACAGATTTGAAAAAGACCCAAAACTGAATTTGTTATGAATATTTGTAACCTTTTTTGGACTTAGAAAAGTTTGGGTGACTTGTAAAATAGGTGCCAAATCAATCACACATTTTCTTGTAAGAAGGAAAAATCTTCATTTTTCGCCTTTCTGCACTTTTTGGACTGTCAGCGCCTAGCCACATGGTTCACAGACTGGATGCATGAAGCAGATTTGAAAAAGACCCAAAACTGAATTTGTTATGAATATTTGTAACCTTTTTTTCAATTTGGCGCCAAAAAACACACAAAACGGCAGTCAAGTGACTGTACATGTATTGGCAAAAGCTGTCAGTTCCTACGGTAGCCTCCTGCCAGTAGAAAAAGGGTCCAAAAGTCCTCACCCTTTTTTTTTCTCTCTCAAATATGGGACCCGGGGGGGCCGCCCAGGCGGACGACTGACAGAAAAAAGTTTGTGGACAAATCAACAGTTACAGGAACAAAAAACATGCCGGTAAAGGTCGAGGTGGATTACTGCTACTACGGGTAGCGGCGCCGTGCTAGCGCTCAGTAGGGTGAGTGAACTTTTTTCACCTTAAAAATTTCAATTTTTTTTTTCCTTCAAATACGGCTGGTGAGCTCACGCGGACGCCTCTGACCGAAAAAGTTTGGCGAAAAAACATGTACATCAAAAGTTAGAGCATGTCGAGGTTAACCGGCGGCCCAGTAGAGCAAAAGCTGTGTTTTAGTGGGGCGGCTCCGTGCTAGGGCAGGCGAGTGAACTTTTTTGCCCTTAAAAATTTCAAATTTTTTTTTTCTTCAAATACGGCTGGTGAGCTCACGCGGACGCCTCTGACCGAAAAAGTTTGGCGAAAAAACATGTACATCAAAAGTTAGAGCATGTCGAGGTTAACCGGCGGCCCAGTAGAGCAAAAGCTGTGTTTTAGTGGGGCGGCTCCGTGCTAGGGCAGGCGAGTGAACTTTTTTGCCCTTAAAAATTTCAAATTTTTTTCTTCTTCAAATACGGCTGGTGAGCTCACGCGGACGCCTCTGACCGAAAAAGTTTGGCGAAAAAACATGTACATCAAAAGTTAGAGCATGTCGAGGTTAACCGGCGGCCCAGTAGAGCAAAAGCTGTGTTTTAGTGGGGCGGCTCCGTGCTAGGGCAGGCGAGTGAACTTTTTTGCCCTTAAAAATTTCAAATTTTTTTTTTCTTCAAATACGGCTGGTGAGCTCACGCGGACGCCTCTGACCGAAAAAGTTTGGCGAAAAAACATGTACATCAAAAGTTAGAGCATGTCGAGGTTAACCGGCGGCCCAGTAGAGCAAAAGCTGTGTTTTAGTGGGGCGGCTCCGTGCTAGGGCAGGCGAGTGAACTTTTTTGCCCTTAAAAATTTCAAATTTTTTTCTTCTTCAAATACGGCTGGTGAGCTCACGCGGACGCCTCTGACCGAAAAAGTTTGGCGAAAAAACATGTACATCAAAAGTTAGAGCATGTCGAGGTTAACCGGCGGCCCAGTAGAGCAAAAGCTGTGTTTTAGTGGGGCGGCTCCGTGCTAGGGCAGGCGAGTGAAGGTTTTTGCCGGTAAAAAAATTGGATTTTTTTTTCTTGTCAAATACGGACCCGGAGCCCACGCGGACGCCTCTGACCGAAAAAGTTTGGCGAAAAAACATGTACATCAAAAGTTAGAGCATGTCGAGGTTAACCGGCGGCCCAGTAGTAGAGCAAAAGCTGTTTTTTAGTGGGGCGGCTCCGTGCTAGGGCAGGCGAGTGAACTTTTTTGCCCTTAAAAATTTCAATTTTTTTTCTTCTTCAAATACGGCTGGTGAGCTCACGCGGACGCCTCTGACCGAAAAAGTTTGGCGAAAAAACATGTACATCAAAAGTTAGAGCCTGGTAAAGGTCGAGGTGGATTACTGGTATAGTACTGCTGCTACTACGGGTAGCGGCGCCGTGCTGGCGCTCAGTAGGGTGAGTGAACTTTTTTGCCCTTAAAAATTTCCATTTTTTTTCTTCTTCAAATACGGCTGGTGAGCTCACGCGGACGCCTCTGACATCAACAGTTTTTCGAAAAAAGCGTTTACATCCAAAGTTATAGCCTGGTAAAGGTCGTGGTTGGGCCCAAAAGTAACTAAGTCCCCAAAACGAGAAAAAGGCGGGAACTTTTACCAAAATGGATTGGGCAGACAGAGTCGCCCTAAGGCCCCCCCACCACACTTTTCAAGTCATCCTGGATGCCTGGTCCAAATTTCGTACATTTTAAACACATTCAGTGTCGGGACCCTACCCAGGTGACGCGGCGGATCTATACTGATGTGGAGGACGGACGTGCGGCGACCTAGAATCGTCGGCATGGTTTTTTTTTGTTTTTTTGTACTTAGGGCGGCTGGTTACTACTGTTTTGTTTGGTAAACAGAGCTTGACTACTCCTGTTTCGTTTGTGGCTTATGATAGTATTATCAATAGGGTTCGATTCCAGAGAGGGAGCATGAGAAACTAAGGCTGTCCACCACGCTGATCCAAGGAAGGCAGCAGGCAACTTACCCACTCCTGGCACGGGGGAGGTACTGACGAAAAATGAAGGGCCGTCAGTAGTGGCAAAGGTCGTGCGTGGTAAGGAACAAGTCTCCGGAGCGGGGGACGCCTCTGACAGGAAAAGTTTGGCGGCGAAAAAAGGGTTAGAGGCAAAGTTATAATATAACATAGCGGTAAAGGTCGAGGTCGAAAAATTGAACAAAATTTGGCCAAACTTACCAGCTACTACGCCGACGATTCTAGCGCAGGCAGGCAGGCAGGCAGGCAGGCAGGCAGGCGAGTGAACGATTTTGCAGGTCCAAAAATTCAATTTTTTTGTGTGGTGAAATACGGACCCGGAGCCCACGCGGACGCCTCTGACCGAAAAAGTTTGGCGAAAAAACATGTACATCAAAAGTTAGAGCATGTCGAGGTTAACCGGCGGCCCAGTAGAGCAAAAGCTGTGTTTTAGTGGGGTGGCTCCGTGCTAGGGCAGGCGAGTGAAGGTTTTTGCCGGTAAAAAAATTTGATTTTTTTTTTCTTGTCAAATACGGACCCGGAGCCCACGCGGACGCCTCTGACAGAAAAAGTTGGGCGAAAAAACATGTACATCAAAAGTTAGAGCCTGGTAAAGGTCGAGGTGAACCGACAGTGAACCGAGGTAAAAGCTACTGTGTTTGTTTTTAGTGGGGTGGCTCCGTGCTGGCGCAGGCGAGTGAACTTTTTTCCCCTTAAAAATTTCAAATTTTTTTTTTCTTCAAATACGGCTGGTGAGCTCACGCGGACGCCTCTGACCGAAAAAGTTTGGCGAAAAAACATGTACATCAAAAGTTAGAGCATGTCGAGGTTAACCGGCGGCCCAGTAGAGCAAAAGCTGTGTTTTAGTGGGGCGGCTCCGTGCTAGGGCAGGCGAGTGAAGGTTTTTGCCGGTAAAAAAAATTTGATTTTTTTTCTCTTTCAAACACGGACCCGGGGCCCACGCGGACGCCTCTGACCGAAAAAGTTTGTGGAAAAAACATGTACATCAAAAGTTAGAGCGTGTTCAGGTTAACCGGCGGCCCAGAGCGAAAAGCTGTGTTTTAGTGGGGCGGCTCCGTGCTAGGGCAGGCGAGTGAAGTTTTTTGCCGGTAAAAAAAATTGGATTTTTTTTTCTGGTCAAATACGGACCCGGAGCCCACACGGACGCTACTGACACAACAATTTTGGCGAAAAAAAGGTTAGAGGCAAAGTTATATAACATAGCGGTAAAGGTCGAGGTCGAAAACGAGTACTTTAACAACATTTTTGGAGAAAAAAAAACAAAGTTAAATCGGTGCCTTCTGGGCAGCGTTAAATTGGTTCTTGTGTGCTGTGTGTTAAATTGGTGCTTGTGGAGTGTTAAATCAGTGCCTTCTGGGCAGCGTTAAATTGGTTCTTGTGTGCTGTGTGTTAAATCGGTGCTCGTGGAGTGTTAAATGGGTGCCTTCTGGGCAACGTTAAATTGGCAGCGTTAAATTGGTGCTAGTGTTCAAGGTTAGGGTCATTATCAAGTGGAATCCAACAGTGAAAAAAAAAAAAAAAAAAGTTATAAGTTATTTATTTATTTATTTATTTTACACAATAATAAGAAATTATTAGACTCAAATCAAACAATCAAACGTTCATAATAAACAATAGTAAAGAAGAATTTAGAGAAAAAAAGAAAAAAAAGTTTGGAGTTGCCGCCGGGACTCGAACCCGGATCACCTTGGCCATAGTCGCAAGGCGATTCCTCTAGACCACCAACTCTTCATAACACTGACGGTGAAATTAAGCTTCTTTAAGGCGCGCGCTGTGCCGAGTGAGCGATAATGCACGTAACACACGAGAATTGCGGTAACAGTCCAGCGGCGGCATGTCACCTACTGGCGGCGCGCGTTGGTTCTGTGGCACAGTGGTACCTGCTTGAGAAAAGTCTGTGTTGGAACAGTGTCAATCAGGGACTTATAACTCCGTCAATTTTCGCTCTTTTTTAAAACGGATTTCAACACTGGATAGAGCATAAAAAACTCTTTAGAAAAATGTAAAAAAAGTTGAAAATCATGCAAAAGGTGACATGAGACTCTTTCCGTGTTGGAGAAGGGTCCTCCCGTATAGCTGAAAGACATTTGAAACTTGTCTACAACAGTTGAAGGCCGCCGAGGTCAGCACGATTTTTGCATGGGATCAGTTTGTTTTAGAGCTGGCTGAGTTTTGCTTGCGCGCGAGTACCCCAGTAGTAGCAGTACACGGGATGGAATGAAAAGACATTGATATTTGACAGTGTTGATATTTGTAGATAATAGACTCTGCTGATCAGTTTGAAAATGGCGATGGGCGGTCTTGTTAAGTTGGTTCTTATTTGTTACTGAACAATTCTGGGCCGAAACGGTCATATTGGTGCTGTGTCACTGTTAAATCGGTGCCTATTTTGGTTAAGTTTGTGCCTATTGGCTTTATATCGGTGCCTCTAGTGCATTATTGGTGCTTATTTTAAGCGCGCGCTGTGTGGTGTGCGTGTGTTTGGATGGGCAACCTATTAGACAAGTTACACAGTGAAAGGAAGAATAGCGCGTCTGTCAATTTAAAACCGCCGCCACTGTGCCGCGCTTAGCGCCGGGAGAATGTACTGCACACAAAAAACGAAAAGCACGTGAATTGACAATAATTGTGAGCGGCGTCCACCACAGTACTGACGAAATGATTGGCATGTCACCCGGCGCGTCCGTTCTGCGCTGCAAGCTACATTGGCTTGGCGCTCTCAGTCAGTTTGTGATTAAAAAAAAAACTTGAGAGGGTGTATCAAGAAGTTGTTGTTGTTGTTGTTGTTGTTGTTGTTGTTGTTGTTGTTGTTGTTGTTGTTGTTGTTGTTGTTGTTGTTGTTGTTGTTGTTGTTGTTTGTAGACAATAGAGTCTGCGCCGGGGATCAGTTTGAATGCTTAGGGTGGTCAAATGGCGGTGATTTGGGTCTAAAAATGTAGACAAGGACCTTTAAAAGCGCTCTTGTTAAGTTGGTTCTTATTTGTTACTGAACCATTCTGGGCCGAAACGGTCATATTGGTGCTGTGTCCCTGTTAAATCGGGGCCTATTTTGGTTAAGTTTGTGCCTATTGGCTTTATATCGGTGCCTCTAGTGCATTATTGGTGCTTACTCCTGTGTTATCCAACAGTGTTATTGCGGCAGTGTGTTATTCCATGTTCAATTGTTATTTGGTTGGTCTGTGAAATGTTACAGGTATACTTGAAAGGGCCCGCAGGCCTAGGATTGAATAAAAAAAAAAAAAAAAAATATATATATATATATTTATTTATTTATTTATTGTACACATTGAAAAAAAATCATTAGAGCAGAAATCAAACATTAAAACGTTCATAATAAACAATAGTAAACAAGAATTTACCGAAAAAAAGAAAAAAAAAGTTAGGAGTTGCCGCCGGGAATCGAACCCGGGTCCCCTTGGCCATAGTCGCAAGGCGATTCCTCTAGACCACCGATCTTCATGACACTGAGGGTGAAATTAAGCTTATTTGAAGCGCGCGCTCTGTGTGCGTGTGTTTGGGTGGGCAACTTAGGCAAGTTCCACGGTGAAAGGGAGAATAGCGCGTCTGTCAAAAATTTTGAAGGTGAGACCGAAAAGTGATTGGTCTCCCATGGTGCGTTCGAGTCTGTGTGGCTACTTGAGCAAGTTCCACAGTGAAAGGAAGAATAGCGTGTTTGTGAAAAATATTGAAGGTGAGACTGAAAAGTGATTGGTCTGCCATGGTTCGTTAGAGTGTATGTATGTATGTATGTGTGTGTGTGTGTGTGTGTGTGTGTGTGTGTGTGTGTGTGTGTGTGTGTGTGTGTGTGTGTGTGTGTGTGTGTGTGTGTGTGTGTGTGTGTGTGTGTGTGTGTGTGTGTGTGTGTGTGTGTGTGTGTGTGTGTGTTTTGTCAGTGTGTTTTGTCAGTGTGTTTTGTCAGTGTGTTTTGTCAGTGTGTTTGTGTGTGTGCTTTGGTGTTGAAAACCGCCCGCGCCGAGTGACCGAGAATTCACGAATATCACGAGAATTGTGAGCGGTAAGTCGAGCGCGGCTTGTTTGAAAAGGCACGATTTTTGCACGGGGTTTTAGAGGCTGAGTTTTGCGCGCCGGTGGCTTGGAAATGCTACTATGAGTGTGTTAGTGTGTGTGTGTGTGTGTTTTTAGTGTGTGTGTGTGTGTGTGTGTGTGTGTGTGTGTGTGTGTGTGTGTGTGTGTGTGTGTGTGTGTGTGTGTGTGTGTGTGTGTGTGTGTGTGTGTGTGTGTGTGTGTGTGTGTGTGTGTGTGTGATTGATTTATTTTTTGATTTATTTATTTTACACACTAACAAAAATTATTAGAGACAAAATAAAACATGAAAACGTTCATAATAAACAATAGTAAACAAGAATTTACCCAAAAAACGCAAAAAAATACCACCATTGCCGGGAATCGAACCCGGATCACCATCTAGCTATCAAATTTGGATTACGGGATGGCAACTTATCGCAAGGGAGAAAACAGCGTCTGTCAAAAATGTGAGGGGTTGAGAAAAAGTGATTGATCTCCCATGGTGTGTGCCGCGCGAGGCTGTGCCGAGTGACGGAGAATGCACGGGAATTGCGGAAAAGCCGTGCTGTAACCGCACCCGGCAGCGGCGGGGCGCGCGGTGGTTCTGCTGTGTTGTACTGTGGTACCTGCTTGAGAAAAGTCTGTGTTGGAACAGTGTCAATCAGAGGCTTATAACTCCCTAAATTTACGCTCTTTTCTAAAACGGATTTCACCACTGGATAGAGCATAAAAAAACTCTTTAGAACAATGTAAAAAAATTGAAAATCATGCAAAAGGTGACATGAGACTCTTTCCGTGTTGGAGAAGGGTCCTCCCGTCAGTAGAGCTCAAAGACATTTCAAACTTGTATACAACAGTACTGTTGAAGGGGTCAGCACGCGGATTTTTGCATGGGATCAGTTTTAGAGCTGGCTGAGTTTTGTTGGGTTAGCCTGGTGTATTCAGTGTTGAGAATATGCTATTTGTAGATACCAATTGACTCTGCTGATCAGTTTGAAAATGGCGATGGCCGTTTGGGTCTAAAAACTGATGTAGACGACAAGGCCGACCCGCTCTTGTTAACAAGCGCGGCTGTCACGGCTTGTTAAGTTGGTTCTTATTTGTTAGTGAACAGTTCTGGGCCGAAACGGTCATATTGGTGCTTAGTTAGGGTTAAATCGGTGCCTATTTGGGTTAAGTTTGTGCCTACGGGCGTTAATTCGGTGCCTGTAGTGTCATATTGGTGCTCATTCAGTGTCACTGTGATAGGAACTTCCAACACTGAACAACTTTAGGATAGGTCACCTACTAGCGCTGCTACTCAGTGTGCCGCCGCGGAGTGAAACTTTTGTCACGAGACGCACGTGAATTGCGGACAATATAATTATGTTAAGGAGTGGCTTGGCGCTCTCAGTCAGTTTGTGTTCAAGTGGGGTTATTCAAAAAGTTGACGGTTAGGGTGTATCAAGTTGTTGCTATTTGTTGATAATAGACTAGTCTGCGGGACTGATCAGTTTGAAAATGGCGATGGCAATTAAAAAAAAAAAAAAAAAAAATATTGCAAGGGAGAAGTAGGTCATTGCGTCTTCCAAGCAAATGGTTTTCAAATTAGCAACGGTACTTTTGTCATCATGGTATCATCGTAGGGCACTTATTGTGAACGTTTTTGGTTTGCTCATTTTGGTATCATCATCTCCTGCACCCGGGGCCGCGGTAGCAGTGTTTGGATCATTGCGTGTTCACAAGCGTGCATGTTTTTTCTTCCTTTATATACCCGGCAAAGGATGGGTTAGTTTTTGTGCTGGTCAGTGATGCTTGCATGCTATGTGAGCAGTTGTGTTATGATTTAGACGCATTGAGTAATGTTGAAAATGGGACAGTGGAAGGAAGTGACTATTTGCTAGTTTGTCTTTTATTTGAAAGTATTTTTGAATCATGACTTTAGGAATGAAAGCCCCAAAATGATGAATTGAAATGCAGTTTGATCTATTATGTAAATGAGGACCCAAAATAGAGGGAACAGCACGGCACCGTCGCCAGTGCCGGGTTGGTTAAAGAGGCCGCACCGCACAGCAGACTGAGTTTTCAAGAGAGAGTTAGAAAATGGACTGTAATGCATAGTACATGCGTGTGTGTCACTTGTGTGTGTCACTTGTGTGTGTCACTTGTGTGTGTCACTTGTGTGTGTGTGTGTTTTGTCAGTGTGTTTGGGGTGTGTTTTTTCTTAGTGTGTCAGTTTGTGTGTGTGTTTTCATGTTGAACCCCTTTAAATCCGCCACAGCGCGCTGTGCCGCTGCGAACTGCTACCGAGAATTCACGAAAATCACGGGCGGCAAGCAGGCGAGCGCTAGCGGCTTTGTTGGATGAAGGCACGATTTTCACGGGATGATTTTGCCGAGACTGGGGCAGCAGTTATGAAAACTGAGAATGGAGTGTTTTTAAATTTGTGTAGTAGCCGGATTGGGTAGACTCTGCTGATGAGACCAATTTTCATAATTGGGGTTGGCGGTGGTTAAGTTGGTTCATATTTGTTAGTGAACAATTCTGGGCCGAAACGGTCATATTGGTGCTGTGTCACTGTTAAATCGGTGCCTATTTTGTTGAAGTTTGTGCCTATTGGCTTTATATCGGTGCCTCTAGTGCATTATTGGTGCTTACAGGAATCCAACACCGGCGGGCGGCAGTGTGTTATTCCATGTTCATAATGTGTTCATAATGTGTTGGTCTCTCAAATGTTGTAAAATGGTATACTGGTTCAAAGGGCCCGCAGGCCTACGATTTAAGAAAAGTTAAAAAAAAAAGTTTTTTGATCCATTAATTAATTAATTAATTAATTTATTTATTTATTTATTTTACACATTGAAAAACATGATTGGAGTAAAAACAAAACATGAATACCTTCATAATAAACAACAGTAAAGAAGAATTGACAGAAAAAAAGAAAAAAAAGTTAGGAGTTGCCGCCGGGACTCGAACCCGGATCAACTTGGCCATAGTCGCAAAGCGATTCCTCGGGGCCACGAAGGTTCACGAATCTTGTGTGTCAAATTAAAGAGTATGAAGGGCTTAGCGCGCTGTGCTGCTCAGGGCGAAGCTCGCGGCGCTGTGGTTGTGTGGTACTGACTTGAGAAAAGTGTGTGTTGGAAGAGTGTCATACAGAGGCTTATAACTGCCTACATTTTCGCTCTTTTCTAGAACGGATGTCCCCAGTGAATAGAGCATGGAAAAAGTCTTGAGAAAAATGAGAAATTGTGAAAATGATGCCAAAGGAGACATGACAACTCATTCCGTGTTCATTCCGTGTTCATTCCGTGTTGGCGGAGGGTCCCAAATAGAAATGACTCAACACTCAACTTGTATACAACAAGTGTGTTGAAGGTCGGTCAGTCAGTTGACGACAGACGGACGGTTGTAGGAAGTGTTGTGTTGTTTCTTGTCGAATGAAACTTGGGTACTTTTTGCAAGATTGATGTGGCTGTGTGGTGGCAGAGTTGCGAATGTTTCGGGTTAGGATTGACATAGATGTGATGGTTTTAGCGCGGCGAAAAAACGCGGAACGGCCGCGCCGGACGTACGTCAGTGAAAGGTCGAGGACATTGGCTGGTACATGGTTTGTTTTGGTTTTGTTTTGGTTCGTTCGTTCGTTTGTTAGCCATGCGGGTAGAATGTGTTTGGGTGGTTGTTTTGCAATAAAACTTGGGCACTTTTTGCAGGAAGGATTTGGCTGTGACCATGGAAATTTTGGAATGGGTAGGATTAGGATTGACTTAGCTGGGATGGTGAGAAGGCCGCAAAAACAAAGGAAAAGCAACATGCACCCCACTGACAGGAAGTTGAAAATACTAATGGATTACTGTGACCCGTGGGGGCGCGCGGGGAAAGTGTGACGTGCCAGCGACATTGGTTGGGCGAGACGGCCGAGGTCGTTTGGTGATGATTAGACGGAGAGAACTACAAATAGAAAGCGAAAGCGGACTCAGCGCGTGCAAGAAGCGTGCATGTTATTGTTAGGTAGGCAGGCAGGGGTATCTCCCGGCGGGGGCCGCAGTTGAGTTGTTGTTGTTGTTTGTGTTTTGTGCTGTTTTGTGCAGTTTAGCGGGGTTTTGTTGTTGTGGTTGTTGTTGTTGTTGCTTGTTTGTTGTTGTTAGTACTGCAGTCTCCAAGAGTGAAAAGTGACATGTACATGTCAACACTGACTGATGTAGCAGGGGGGTTAGGGTTTTGAAGAGATTTGACTGAAAAGACCCACTAAAAGACTGCCTAACTGAAGTAGTGAACTTGTTATGACCATTATTTTGCAAGCGGCACGAAAAGTGAGG
Organism: Acanthosepion esculentum; assembly: GCA_964036315.1. Lineage (NCBI taxonomy): Eukaryota > Metazoa > Mollusca > Cephalopoda > Sepiida > Sepiidae > Acanthosepion > Acanthosepion esculentum. The sequence continues at coordinate 64,029 of CAXIWW010000225.1, forward strand.
CTGAAGAAATTATTCCTAACAGGCTAATTCCATGTTGACTTGTTGAGTTTTTGGTGGGGTGGACCCGCCGCGCGCTATATAGTGTTCCAGACTCGCCTTGATTAGAGCCAGACCGGTGCAGTGTCCTGGAACAGCTCAAGTTTTTTGGAACCTCTTGAGGTTTGACCTCCCCTGCCTAATGTCAATGTAAACAATGCCCTAATAAAAAATGGCAAGGCGATTCCTGTAGACCACCAATTGTGACAACACTGAGGGTGAAATTAAGCTTATTTGAAGCGCGTGTGTCAATGTGTGTGTGTGTGTGTGTGTGTGTGCGTTTTGTCAGTGTGTTTGTGTGTGTGTGTGTGTGTGTGTGTGTGTGTGTGTGTGTGTGTGTGTGTGTGTGTGTGTGTGTGTGTGTGTGTTTTTGTGTTGAAAACCGCCCGCGCCGAGTGACCGAGAATTCACGAATATCACGAGAATTGTGACCGGTAAGCCGCCGAGCGCGGCGGCTTGTTTGAAAAGGCACGATTTTTGCATGGGGTTTTAGAGGCTGAGTTTTGGGCGCCGGCGGCTTGGAAATCCTACTATGAGTGTGTTGGTGTGTGTGTGTTAGTGTGTTAGTGTGTTTGTGTGTGTGTGTGTGTGTGTGTGTGTGTGTGTGTGTGTGTGTGTGTGTGTGTGTGTGTGTGTGTGTGTGTGTGTGTGTGTGTGTTTTGTCAGTGTGTTTGTGTGCGTGTGTGTGTGTTAGTGTGTGTGTGTGTGTGTGTGTGTGTCAGTACATAGCCATAGTGGTCACAGAAAAGATGCATGAAACAGATTTGAAAAAGACCCAAAACTGAATTTGTTATGAATATTTGTAACCTTTTTTGGACTTAGAAAAGTTTGGGTGACTTGTAAAATAGGTGCCAAATCAATCACACATTTTCTTGTAAGAAGGAAAAATCTTCATTTTTCGCCTTTCTGCACTTTTTGGACTGTCAGCGCCTAGCCACATGGTTCACAGACTGGATGCATGAAGCAGATTTGAAAAAGACCCAAAACTGAATTTGTTATGAATATTTGTAACCTTTTTTTCAATTTGGCGCCAAAAAACACACAAAACGGCAGTCAAGTGACTGTACATGTATTGGCAAAAGCTGTCAGTTCCTACGGTAGCCTCCTGCCAGTAGAAAAAGGGTCCAAAAGTCCTCACCCTTTTTTTTTCTCTCTCAAATATGGGACCCGGGGGGGCCGCCCAGGCGGACGACTGACAGAAAAAAGTTTGTGGACAAATCAACAGTTACAGGAACAAAAAACATGCCGGTAAAGGTCGAGGTGGATTACTGCTACTACGGGTAGCGGCGCCGTGCTAGCGCTCAGTAGGGTGAGTGAACTTTTTTCACCTTAAAAATTTCAATTTTTTTTTTCCTTCAAATACGGCTGGTGAGCTCACGCGGACGCCTCTGACCGAAAAAGTTTGGCGAAAAAACATGTACATCAAAAGTTAGAGCATGTCGAGGTTAACCGGCGGCCCAGTAGAGCAAAAGCTGTGTTTTAGTGGGGCGGCTCCGTGCTAGGGCAGGCGAGTGAACTTTTTTGCCCTTAAAAATTTCAAATTTTTTTTTTCTTCAAATACGGCTGGTGAGCTCACGCGGACGCCTCTGACCGAAAAAGTTTGGCGAAAAAACATGTACATCAAAAGTTAGAGCATGTCGAGGTTAACCGGCGGCCCAGTAGAGCAAAAGCTGTGTTTTAGTGGGGCGGCTCCGTGCTAGGGCAGGCGAGTGAACTTTTTTGCCCTTAAAAATTTCAAATTTTTTTCTTCTTCAAATACGGCTGGTGAGCTCACGCGGACGCCTCTGACCGAAAAAGTTTGGCGAAAAAACATGTACATCAAAAGTTAGAGCATGTCGAGGTTAACCGGCGGCCCAGTAGAGCAAAAGCTGTGTTTTAGTGGGGCGGCTCCGTGCTAGGGCAGGCGAGTGAACTTTTTTGCCCTTAAAAATTTCAAATTTTTTTTTTCTTCAAATACGGCTGGTGAGCTCACGCGGACGCCTCTGACCGAAAAAGTTTGGCGAAAAAACATGTACATCAAAAGTTAGAGCATGTCGAGGTTAACCGGCGGCCCAGTAGAGCAAAAGCTGTGTTTTAGTGGGGCGGCTCCGTGCTAGGGCAGGCGAGTGAACTTTTTTGCCCTTAAAAATTTCAAATTTTTTTCTTCTTCAAATACGGCTGGTGAGCTCACGCGGACGCCTCTGACCGAAAAAGTTTGGCGAAAAAACATGTACATCAAAAGTTAGAGCATGTCGAGGTTAACCGGCGGCCCAGTAGAGCAAAAGCTGTGTTTTAGTGGGGCGGCTCCGTGCTAGGGCAGGCGAGTGAAGGTTTTTGCCGGTAAAAAAATTGGATTTTTTTTTCTTGTCAAATACGGACCCGGAGCCCACGCGGACGCCTCTGACCGAAAAAGTTTGGCGAAAAAACATGTACATCAAAAGTTAGAGCATGTCGAGGTTAACCGGCGGCCCAGTAGTAGAGCAAAAGCTGTTTTTTAGTGGGGCGGCTCCGTGCTAGGGCAGGCGAGTGAACTTTTTTGCCCTTAAAAATTTCAATTTTTTTTCTTCTTCAAATACGGCTGGTGAGCTCACGCGGACGCCTCTGACCGAAAAAGTTTGGCGAAAAAACATGTACATCAAAAGTTAGAGCCTGGTAAAGGTCGAGGTGGATTACTGGTATAGTACTGCTGCTACTACGGGTAGCGGCGCCGTGCTGGCGCTCAGTAGGGTGAGTGAACTTTTTTGCCCTTAAAAATTTCCATTTTTTTTCTTCTTCAAATACGGCTGGTGAGCTCACGCGGACGCCTCTGACATCAACAGTTTTTCGAAAAAAGCGTTTACATCCAAAGTTATAGCCTGGTAAAGGTCGTGGTTGGGCCCAAAAGTAACTAAGTCCCCAAAACGAGAAAAAGGCGGGAACTTTTACCAAAATGGATTGGGCAGACAGAGTCGCCCTAAGGCCCCCCCACCACACTTTTCAAGTCATCCTGGATGCCTGGTCCAAATTTCGTACATTTTAAACACATTCAGTGTCGGGACCCTACCCAGGTGACGCGGCGGATCTATACTGATGTGGAGGACGGACGTGCGGCGACCTAGAATCGTCGGCATGGTTTTTTTTTGTTTTTTTGTACTTAGGGCGGCTGGTTACTACTGTTTTGTTTGGTAAACAGAGCTTGACTACTCCTGTTTCGTTTGTGGCTTATGATAGTATTATCAATAGGGTTCGATTCCAGAGAGGGAGCATGAGAAACTAAGGCTGTCCACCACGCTGATCCAAGGAAGGCAGCAGGCAACTTACCCACTCCTGGCACGGGGGAGGTACTGACGAAAAATGAAGGGCCGTCAGTAGTGGCAAAGGTCGTGCGTGGTAAGGAACAAGTCTCCGGAGCGGGGGACGCCTCTGACAGGAAAAGTTTGGCGGCGAAAAAAGGGTTAGAGGCAAAGTTATAATATAACATAGCGGTAAAGGTCGAGGTCGAAAAATTGAACAAAATTTGGCCAAACTTACCAGCTACTACGCCGACGATTCTAGCGCAGGCAGGCAGGCAGGCAGGCAGGCAGGCAGGCGAGTGAACGATTTTGCAGGTCCAAAAATTCAATTTTTTTGTGTGGTGAAATACGGACCCGGAGCCCACGCGGACGCCTCTGACCGAAAAAGTTTGGCGAAAAAACATGTACATCAAAAGTTAGAGCATGTCGAGGTTAACCGGCGGCCCAGTAGAGCAAAAGCTGTGTTTTAGTGGGGTGGCTCCGTGCTAGGGCAGGCGAGTGAAGGTTTTTGCCGGTAAAAAAATTTGATTTTTTTTTTCTTGTCAAATACGGACCCGGAGCCCACGCGGACGCCTCTGACAGAAAAAGTTGGGCGAAAAAACATGTACATCAAAAGTTAGAGCCTGGTAAAGGTCGAGGTGAACCGACAGTGAACCGAGGTAAAAGCTACTGTGTTTGTTTTTAGTGGGGTGGCTCCGTGCTGGCGCAGGCGAGTGAACTTTTTTCCCCTTAAAA
>CAXIWW010000226.1:0-10000 GCA_964036315.1 Acanthosepion esculentum
TATATATACACACATACATATATATATATATATATACACACATACATATATATATATATATATACACACATACATATATATATATATACACACATATATATATATATATACACACATACATATATATATATACACACATACATATATATATATATATATACACACATACATATATATATATATACACACATACATATATATATATATACACACATACATATATATATATATACACACATACATATATATATATATACACACATACATATATATATATATATATATACACATACATATATATAATTACACATACATATATATAATTACACACACACACACACACACACACTTTAAAAATCAGGAGATCATTTGAATCTGCTACCTTGGTTTCAACCTTACAGTATCCTCAGGTGATTTTTATCAATTGACCGTAATGCTTTATTTTTAAAAACAAAACAAGCGCATGATGTTGGGTGTGTAATAGAAAGGGAAGAGAAGAAAAGCAAGGATGTTATAAAAGTTGGTTGGTTGGTGGTGTTGGAAGGGTTAATTGAAATGTACATTTTTTTTATTTTTATATCCAGCCTCATGTGCTTAATAGGAATTTCTTAATATGTAAAGATGTCAGATTCTGGTTCAAAAGGTTCTTTGGATCCAGAAAAAAATCTCAATCTCTCTCTCAGCGATGGGTGTGCTAAGCAGGTTTCTTTGGCTGTTTGATGTTGTTGCTTAGCTGCTCTTTTCTGTCCTGTCCTTCCATCTAAATTCTTTTGAATTTTCTCATATTTTCTAATGAAAATATGAGGAAGTTCAAAAGGGAATATGCAGGACGATGTTAGACATAACATCATCCTCGAGGACACATGGCACAGTGGATAAAGGCGTTGGTTAGATCCAGTGACCGACCCAAAGAGTGTGAGTTCAATACCCAGTTAAGGCAGTGGAGAACTTTCAGAGGGAAAATTAGCAGTAGATAACTGATAACTGACATCCATCAAACATGGCACGTGGAACTAGAACAGTCTACCTCAGTGATTGAAATAAAAGGTTCGGTTTGAAATTCCAACCACCTGAAGAAGGTCGGAGCGTACAACGGCCGAAACGTTGTGACAAAGATGAGGACAATAGTCCGACTAATGTAAATACTGTATATATATATATATATATATATATATATAAAAATAAAAAGAACATGCCATTAAAATTATTATTTTTGTTCCTTACTGTGGAACAAATATAAATTATATTAAAGTTAAAGAATGTGGAAGTTAATTAGGTGATTAAAAACATGCAGGAATTGCTTTAACAAATTTACATTTTCAAAATTCTTACAGGGTAAATCTCTGTCTATTCATTTATTATAAAAGAAATAGGGAAGATTAAATACATTCCATGTTCCTATAGTTCTGCAACACTTCAGAACCCATGTAACTAGCTTCTAACTTACAGGGCAGTTGAAATTAAACATTAAAGGACTAGAATATATGACACTATTTAGCTGAAATACTCACAAACTGTGTTACCAGATGTAGTCGTTTTGGGACTGGGCTTTGGACTATTGGATTCCTCATCACTCATTGGAAATTTGAAAGCCTCTTTAGCTCTCTCAGCTGGAGGTGTTTGGACAACAGGAGAAGATGGCCGCAGTTCTGGGATGGATTTTAATGGAGATGAAATAAGTGGAGGTGGTGAGCCTGGTTTCGTGCTGTTCTGTGAATTGGCCATGTTGGCACTGGAAACATTACCACCAGAATTTACTGGAACTGAAATATCAATGAAAAAAGAATTTAAAATTTACATTATTAATTTTATAACAACTGCTCTAGAGATATCAATGCACTACAAATAAGTTAGTGCAAATACTTTACACACACACACACACACACACACACACACACACACACACACACACACACACACAGGGTGTAACAGCAAAATTGTCCAATTGTTACATTAAGCTCTGAACCCTTCTACCTTAAAAATGATTAAAAATATCTTACTGGAATTCTCCAAGGTTTTTATAATGCGATTGGACTACTTTGAACAATAAAAATCTATAATCACTCTCCAAGCTTAACAGAAGAATTGTGATGAAATCGATCAGAAACAAAAATGACGTTCATTAATTAATCATAGCTAAGGATCGGAAGCTCAAGAAGTAAGATGATCTTTGCCCTCTCTAACCTAACTTTCATCCCTGGAGTAACAAGGTGCCTCGCATGTTTTATTTCATTTCCAAATCTTTTTTCACTGCTCTTTGGACCGTTATAGCAAACTCCTCTCTTACATGCCAAAAGTCTTATGAATCGAGTTGATCCTTTCTAATTGGATTAAAATTTTCTAATCTTTAGCTCTAGGTTGAAATGATAATCCTTCCTGTTGTTACCTCCTGATCCAGCTTTCCTCTCTACTATTCCTCCTTTTTTAAACTTATTCACCATTTTCTTGAATGGACTTTGAAGATGGAAACCAGAATATGAATGATAATACCATTACTGAAATCCTGAATGATCTTTTTTCTCTCACCATTGCTCAGTTGGGAAGACAGTGCAGCTGACACAAAATGATTTTAACCTGTTCTTTCTAGCTGAATAACTCAAAGGGTTTTTCAGTGACTTATGAATAATGGTGTCAAGATGGCTAAACGTCTTATCTGAAAACCTGGAAAAAAGAAACTCAATTAGTTATGTGGTTTTGTTAGATATTAAACACTTTGTGGGATGAATAAATTATGCTGTTACACCTTGTGTGTGTGTGTGTGTGTGTGTGTGTGTGTGTGTGTGTGTGTGTGTGTGTGTGAGAGAGATTTTATATAGGCGCATTAGCTATTAAATTTCAGCATAATTATAATAATTAAAATAATAATGAAAAAAAAAAAATGAAATCTCACTTAGTGTGATTAATCATTACAGATTATAAAATAAAGTATTAGAGCATGTACAAAAATAAAGCTGAGGAAAATCATTGACATGATTAACATATTGCATGTAAATATGCAAGAGTTAAAATTATCAATGTATATCATAAATCTTTCGATACATCAATATTTTCTAAATATTTCTTCATAATCAATATATTGATCACAATATATATTACACATGCAATAAACATAACATATCAATTAATGAGGGAAAAAAAAAAACCCTTTCGTGTTCTTTTCTCAAATCTGTTTTTGCTAATTTGACAGTCATAGCAAAATGACTGTGAATAAAATAGCTTTTTATTACTCAATCATTGTCTCAATGATATATAAATATAAAATTTAACACGAAAGGGTAGATATGTGAGGTGCATTGAAGGGATAGGAGCCCACACATAGAAATACCTACCCACCTGCCGATTGACCACTCTGCAGTAGGAGTTTTCTAAAATCTGGGGAACAATAACTAAATATCAAGCAAAATTATTTGTCCACCAGTATGCTGCTGCAGCTGATGGTAGACACCTTGATAAAGGATTTGGCACTTACATGGAATTACAGAAAATCAATTTGAAAACCAAATTTTAAACAATTTAGTTTAATAGTTTTGCATTTACATTAATTTATCCTAAAATCAGGCCCGATTACACTTATGTTGGAGATATGACAACTGATACTGGCAGATAAATTATAAAACAGCATGACACTCAAACTCACCTTGCAAATGATAAAATAAAAAAGATTTTTAGATTCCCCCAAAAAATTCAGAATATGCACACACCCCCTTTTTCATGAATATTTTGATTATCAACATATGAGCAATATTTTTAATCCTTTGTCAAAAGAGTTGGGATAAAACAAACAAAAAGAAGGGGGTTTATGAAGCCAAATAGATGACACAAAACTGTGACAACAGACTTCCAGCAGGTCAGTAGGTATCCCTAGATACGGTGTTGGCCCTAATTAAGGATGGGTAGGTGGGAATGAAGCAAACTCTGGGAAAGGGACAGATTTGAAAGAAGGCAGAAGACCTATATATAACTTACTGGTTGTTTTGATCTGCGGTTTAACAGTTGCAGTGGCAGTTGGCCGACTAGGTTGCATTGGAAGTGCATGTGTTATAGGCTTTGAGCTTAGAGGAGGAACAGCTGTAGGGAAACAACAAGTTGTATTAGTACACTACCAACACATGGCCAACACTTTGCTTGCCAGCAATTATTCAGGCAGCAGAGGTGAATATTAACAAATAGATTTCACAAAAGCCAGCAGTAGCCAGCAGAGAGAAGACCACATGGCAATACTGTCCCACCTGAAAAAAGAATCCTCAGACAAAGTTGAAGATATTAAATAGATGCAAATAGCCAACCTGAAGGTCAACTTTGACAAAATTGGCTGAAAGTGTATGTAAGATAATTCTTCAAAATTGTCAAACAGCATTAACATTTCACCTAACATTGAACACCCTATACTATATATGCCTCATTCAATATTATTTTCTCCATTTCCAAATAATTTAGGAGAAGTAAAGCAAAGATTGTGAGAGGACAAGGAATTAATTCACATTATCTTAAGAGATAAATACATGCATCAGAACCCGAAAAGTTTTAATTCATGCAAAGAAGAGATGACTGTACCACTCTTGAAAAGAAGGAGGGGGGTCTGATTAAGATAATAAACAAAATGCTAATTAAAAAAATTTGTAATAACACTAAGCATAATTTCATATCTTAAAAATAAAGGAATTAAATTGAGTAACACCACAACTTTTTCATTTAAATTAAAAATGTACTGCAAGTAATTTCAAATCACACTATGATTGATCAAAGTCTAAAATTTAGGAGCATCTAATCAGTTATAGTATGGATAACTAAAATGACAAAAATGCATTGAATCTCAAAGGGCTAAGAGTAGCCAAATTAAATAATTTTCTGTTATACTTTACATTTTACAATTACTAAATCAGTTTTATTGGTTATCAGTTTTTTTAAGTATGTTCAAATGTTAGAAAAAGAACCCCCCCCCAAAAAAAACAGATAAATTTAAAAATTTGTTTTTTGTTTTATGGTGTATGTGTATATATACACACATATGTGTGTGTGTGTGTGTGTGTGTGTGTGTGTGTGTGTGTGTGTGTGTGTGAGAGAGATCCAAAACTTCATCTAACAAATTCTCCAGACAGAGAAAAGTAAAACATTTTACTGTCCAAAAGATTGAAGTAAAAAAAAAAAAAAAAAAAAATTTGTGATGAATAACTATTACTATTTGAATAAGCATCCTCATTTTTGTTGTTAAACTCATTTTGCCTGTTGTACCCTTTTGGTCATCAGTCATAATTGGTAACCATCACAAAATCTGAACTAAACTCTTTATTCAAGCCAAAGGGGCAAATTGTTCTCATTCTGTTTTCCATACAGGGCTTGGTTCAAAATTCTGATGGTTACAGACTATGAGGAGGACAGGACCTGAAGAAGGCTGGTGGGTACAGCAGCAGAAATGTAAGTACAGCAACTAAGATGACCATGATGGTTCAAATAGGTAAACTTGAACTTGTGTTTTTGTTTTTAACGGAAATCTGATAATTCTGAAATTTTTAATGTTTTTTTTACCTAAAATATTTCACAAGCAAATTATCACATCCTATAGTTTTATACAATACAAATATCTATTGCGCTCTCTCTATATACACATATAAATCTGTATTTTCTCTAATATTAGTACAAAAATAATAAAATTGACTTTTATACAAGCTTTGATTATTTTTTTGTCAAATGTTTGTGAACATATTGCTTAGTTGTGTTAATCCTCAAAATGAAATTTATCTTCATTGTTTAAATATACATTCATTTCAGATTAAGAGATATGTTAAGAGTTTTACAATTTTGCTATAAGAATTACTAACATTAACTCCTTTTTATATTACTGATTTTTATTAGCTATCTTAGAATTTTCTTTCAGATAAATATTTAAATGAAGGTAATTTAACAAGAAAAAGTTTCAAATCATAATTTTATAAGACATACTTAGGTCAAAATATAGTCATTTCAATAATTGTTGATAAATAAGGATTTAGGTTTATATACAAAGTCATAACCTATATGGTGATTTTCTAAGCCTAGTTTAGATGTGGCACAAGGCTGAAAGTATAGAAATTAGGATTGAACTCCCTATTCAGTCATAAGACAAGCTTGCTAACCATTAGCCCACGGCGGAGTTCCCAAGTCATAACCTATATGAATGCATCAAAAATTATTTTCATGACATTATAAAATAAGATATAAAGTTATAATTAGAAGTTCCTTACTTGCTAAATGAGATTAAGCAAGTAGAGAATAATCTTTCCAACTTTGTATAATTATTACAATGTTCTTTAAAAAAATATTTGTCTATTCAGATTTGATAATCAAGATAAATACAAATAAGCAATGTATTTATTCATGAGCAAAACTATTAGTTAATTTCAACACCTTGAATTTCTCATTTTCACAAAAATCATCATATTGTCAGAAGTTACAATACATTTCCAAAACATCTCTCTGCACACAATGGAGTTGTAAGTAAACTGCATAGAAGATCAAACTTGGAAAGCAAGGTAGCTATAATAATAGGAGATGGAGAACCGAATTAGTATCCTTTTCTAATTAATGGACCCAAGGTGGTACCTATATTATAGGCATATCCTTGATCTACATACAAATATCTAAATATTTTTAAATTCACTTAAATAATGTCATTAACTTTTGTTCTCACCCAATATTATTAGTTTCTCACTAACTGTTGCATTTTGACACACAACTGTGCCAAATTCACTTTAACTTCAAAATTTTCAACAAGACTCATTAGACAAAATATTGAACCAATTGCATATTAATACATGCAGTTATATGCAAATATCATTAGAGATAAATGAATAGATTTTAATGGAATCTTTAAAAAATTTAGTCACAAATGTTCTCAGAATAATCAATCTAATTTCTTTTTGTTTTGTAAGTTAAAAATAATGGTAAACACTTTTCTGACTGATTTCATTAGCTTTCACCTGTTACTGTAATATTTATAGCTGTAAACCAACGTAATTATTTCAGACTTTTCCACATTCAAAAAAATAAATGCTCAATGCTAAGTTGAGCAATAATTAAAAGCAAATTGATTGTAAAGTTTATCAAAACAATTCACGACGATGTTAACTGGTAATAGCAATTAATACACTTTTCATTTTATTCTGACCAACTGTTTAATCCTGATTGGATAAGTCTAAATGAATTGTATGTACTAAAGTAATCTTTCAAACTAATCACAAAAAGATTTTATTTAAGTTGAAATGTTTTAGCATGTTCTTGTTTCTAGTGGGCTTACTTGACAAAGTGGTCAGTTGGAATTCTCTCGAAATTTAAAGCGAGAGAGAGAGAGAGAGAAATGTAATCTAACAATGTTTAAATAATAGTTATAACAATATTACAAATGACTTAGTGTAAGAGTCCCCAAATACTCTACAAAAACAAGTAAAAATAAATAAATCACAGAAAAAAGAAGGGAATGGAAAAACAATGAAATAGATTTTTCAGTTTGCCAGTGCCACACACACAAGCCCACATCCCAGCTTTTTAACTATAGTCCCAATATATTTCAAAACAGAAGACAAAGTAAAAATGAAATTGGGAGATAATATTATAAAAAACAACAAAACATACCTGCTACAGCTGGTGATGTATTAGGTGGCTTGTGTTGGATCACTGATGTTGGAAGACTGGCAGGGGAGGGCCCTGCTGAAGAAGCCATCTGTTGTTGGTAATGAGTGTGATGATCAGTGGCCTGGGCCATCTGAGTAGGAGTGTTCCCAGCCACACTCCCAGTACCAGCACTACCACCACCAGTGGAATTACGCTGCATTTGATATCCCTTATCTGGCATCTGTGATTGTACATTCCCTCCAATAGTTATTTTAACAGATGGTGACATGGCTGGACTTAACTGTGGATACAATACAAATATATTTGCAACAAAGAAAAATACTCTTAACTACAAATCTTAAACTATTTAACAAGCTAACAGAAAAAAAAAGCTGCACCCCACCAAAACTACCATACAACTTCAGTAAAACTACTTGTGCACTATTGCAATTTTTAATGCAATTAAATCCCAAAATTTTAATTCTGTTTAAACAATGACGTTCTCTAGTTCCAATTAAGTATACATTAAAATAATCTGAAAATAAACATTAGAATCCGTTAATTCACTATAATTTACTATACAGGTCTTGACTATAGACTCCCGTGACATATCAATTAGAGATATCTAGCATTAAATGTTTTTAATGGAATTTCTCTTAAAGTGAGGGTAATGCATAGATCTGATATTCAGCAGCAATAGTACCCTGCACCTGAAGAAGCTGAAGCACGTTTTATGTATAAAATATGTAAGTTTTAATGAAGATAATTTCTTCAAACAGAGTAAAATGTAGGCTATATCAACCGAATACACTAGAATCGGCTTGTTTGTTTTATGGCTTATCAACCCCTCATGGGTCATTTGGAAAACATTCTTACTAGTATAAGACACCTAACTGCAGATATATAGATAAGTGTAGACAGAACCACATTGTAACAAAGAAAATGAATATAATTACTAATGAACTATATCAAAGTGCAACCCTCCACAAAAAAGTTGACTCAATGAGATATTAGCTAGTGATTTTCTTGAAATTTTTCTCTATACTACATTAAATAATTCTTGAAACAATCTTAAAAAGGATTGATTAGCTGACCATACATTTATCTATATTATAAAAAGGAACTTTTTGTTCTTTATCTTATCAAAAGGAACTTATTAAATGCAAAAAGAAAAGCACACTTTATTAACTAATACAATGCAATAGAAATATATAATTGCCATATATACAGTAAATCAAATGAAATGCACAAAACTATAATAGAAGAAAAAAAAAATGCATTTTTCACTAAAATAATGCAATTTTACCAAATTTGCTAATTTTTTTGGTGTTTTCATGATTGACATTAAAAGCAAAATGTCAAAATATATTTGACAAGTTTTCTTGTACATATCACAGGGAAGTAAACAGTAGTTGTAATGATCAACCAAGACCATGTATATACACACACAGAGAAAAACAAAACATGCATACACTTTGGGTTAAATATAAAAGGTGCTAGAGAAAATAATATTGACAATCTGGCTTTTTACTTTGAATGGCTATAAGCAGAACTGTTTATTCATTAACCTACTGCAAATTTTTTATGGGTAGCATAACATTTTCTGAAAGTTTTAAAAATCTTTATAATATACTTATTCACTGATTACATTAACAAGATTCCCTATATTGAATGAAAAGGAAAAGTATCAAAAGCAAAAATTCCATTAAGAATCTTTAATTACGCACAAACACTTAACTGAATCTAAGGGAACTTTTCCTTCATATATTATCACAATGACAAGCTTACCTTTTGGGTTTCAGTCTTCCGTGCCTTCTTACGAGGAGTTTCTGCAAAGGAAATCAATATATACAATGCAATTAATTCCTTTAAAAACTAATTTTGATCCAGATTGAAGAGGAAGCATCCATGTTAAGTGTGAGAGGCTTCAATGAAACTTGAAATGTGAAGATAAGCACTTGTCAGGGAACAAACCTACTTGTTGAATCTAGGTTTATAAAGTGCTCACTGAACTTAGATGTTGGTAAACAAGATCACCACTGCTTCAACCCAAAGTTTTCAAATGGAGGGTGGGAATACAGATCTTATACCCATCTGCATCCACCCAAATTTAATGAACATTCAGAAACAAATGTATGCTATTACCTTTTGCATCCAAAATTGAAATTTTGAAGTTAAATGATTCATTTTTAATATTACAAATGTAAATATTTTAAAATCCAAAATTAAGCTATTAGAACAAAAGTAAAAAATAAAATAAATAAAAATATTATCAATGAAGATCTAATGTTTGCTAAAATTATTCAAGAATATTCATAATACTACATTTTAAAAAGGAACAAACTTTAAGAATCTTTTAGTACTTAGGTACTATTAAGGGTAAAATTAGCTACAGCTCAAGCAGGGCATAGAA
>CAXIWW010000226.1:15000-43350 GCA_964036315.1 Acanthosepion esculentum
ATATATGTTAAAACATATATTTGTCCCAATATATACAAGCTCAATCTGTCTTTTTGAAAAAGAAAGAAAAAATAAAAATAAAATATGTAAAAAAATAAAAATGAAATAAATAAAAATAAAATTAAAATGGAAAAAAAAAAAAAAAAAAAAATATGTGAGCATGTTGTAAAAGTAGTAATATTATGCAATAGAGATGACTAGGCTACATAAGTATGCCATGGAGGGAACCAGCCACTGATGGCTGGCCTCATACTACAAACACATTCTGCACTCTTGGCTAAAAAGGCTAAGTTGTTCTTCCATACAACTTGCCTTGTCATGATCCAGAAGTTTATCTGGAAGTTAACACCCCATTATTCCTACATGTACAGTATACACAGCCCGCAATCGATCAGCCTGTCATCTTTGGGTTCCCACTCGAACAATAAATGGACGAGTTGGCAACGATCATGAAAACTTCCAGTAAAAATGTTTATGTAACCAGAGATGGCCATATTATCATTTCCTAAAGTTTCACTTCGTTCCTTTGTGTTTGATCCTTGGAGACTACAAGTTAGAGTGGCAGCACTGGTAGTAGTGCAGTAGTGTTGTCATTGGTCTAACCTGATTCAGAGTCACTGGAGTCTGAAGAGCTTGATGAGGTGGTATCACTGCTTGAATCTGAGTCTGATGAGCTGGAACTGGTTGCACTCAAGCGAGAACCACTATTCACATCACCAGCAACATTTTCTTCTGTAATAAGCAAAAAAATAAAAAATAAAAAAAAATAATCAACAAATGTAAATAAAAAACTGTAAATTTTTCTTTAAATGTTAATTTGAGAATTAATTGGAAGTATCACAATTTAAATTTTCTTAGGACCGGGGGGTAGGGGGGTGGATAAAAAATCTCACCCTGTTGAAAGAAAGCAGCCTAAGAAAACCAATGACCAAACAAATAGTACCAAAGGAATAATTTGTAAAATAGGTGTGTGCACACACACACAAAAAACATTAGGTTAGGTAACAACTGAGTTTTGTTCTGGAGAGAAGGTTGAATAACATTACCTTTCTTGATGGGTTTCTTTGATCCCTGAAGGTGTCCAGTAACATCTTTCAGTCTTGCTTCAAGTTCTTGCTTTTTCTCCCGTTGAGCTTCTTCTCTTGTTTTACCTGGTAATTTCTTTGCTACAAGAGTATACATACATAAAAATGTAGATAGAGAATTACAAATACAAAGACTTATTACATAAATTTGACCTAAAAACTTTAAATAAAAGAAAGGAAACTAAACAAATATTATGCTTAAAGCTATATACTTACGTATATATGGTTTCCGTGGTTTTTTCTTCAAACAGGACATCACATAAGATTCCAGCTCTCGGAGTGTTGAGGGCTTTAATGTTTCAAAATCTATTTCGATCTCATCAGGATTTGAATCTCTTAAGGACGGTTCTCTTGATTGAATTATATGTACAACCCTACCCAACTTGTCACCTAAATAAGAATAAACACCAAAATTTCACTAAACAAACATGAAAGCGATATAGATATAAAAGAAAAGAATAATTATACAAAGAAAAGTCATGCAACAGTTCTTATAACTGCCTTAACCCTGCATTAGACACATGAGAGTGTTTTGTTGCTCACCAATTTTTTAATTTACTTTTTTTTTCCTTTTTTTTTAAGTACTCTTAACTCCTAGTTGGTAACTTGTTTCTTTTGCTCCCTCTTACTACTCTCCTGACTCAGTGAATGTGTAACACAGTTGTAACCAAATTGTCATGGGAGACAGACATCACTTACTCTTCTTTGGGGTGTCCCATTACCTCACCTGACTAATGAAGGTAATTTTAGACAAAAATATATAAAATTACTTTCAGTCCTGTAATTATGAGGTTAGTTAATGTAATATCTTTCTATATTGTGGTTATTTTTGCTGAATAAAACTTTTCTCTATTATTTTATCAGTGTGTTATCCCTATAATTTACAACATATGTTATGCAACAAATTCAAATTTATTATAACTTTCATTTCAATGAATAATTATATTTTCAGTTTTGATTTAATGTAATGTATATTGCAATGGAGATAGACTACTTTGTTTATTTTTTTCTCCAGCAATACAATATTTTACATAATTGTAACACTATAAGCATTTTTGTATTAGGCGAGTAAACACCCCCTGTAGACTCTCCATTTTCAGAAATCTGAAGTGACTAATGCAGAGTTAAGATCGAGCACATGCATGTGATGTTGAAGATGACTTCCAACATAAAACTGGACAAACACCTGTGCAAGGTGTAACAATATTTTTTTCATGTCAAGGGCAAAAATCCAATTGTAGGATAACACACTAATACAATAATAGAGAAAAGTTTTATTTGGTGAACTTAGTGTGTATAGTAAAAGCATAATGAGCAGGAAGCAAATATCAGCTTTGCGTAGTGGATTCAGAACTAATTTAAGGAAAAGACTGTATAGGGCACTCAAATTCAACAAAAGACAACATTGCAAGCTTTGATTCAATATGATTATTGAAACTTCATGATATCTATGAAACAGGATCTTTTTAAGTGGATCAAAGAAATTGTCCATAAGATATTGGAAATTGCTCCAAAGTGATTGGCTGAAGAAGTTCCAGTTCATGGGAATTTTTCCCCAGATTATATAGCAAATGATGGGGACTTTCTAGAACACATTATCATGAGACCTGGGGGCATCTTGTTATTCCAGAGACAAAGGTAGGTTCTGGAACCATTGTTACCAATCCTCCTTAAGTTTAGTTGTCAGCAAATAAAGATGTGTGCTGTTCATGGACCTCATATTGCAAAGACATAAAACATTCAGATATTCTTAAACAGCATTATAGATCACATGTTAAAAGGTCAGAAAGTTTACAAGTCATCCTGCTGCAGGCAATTTCACACCATGCACAATCAACCTGATAAAAGAGAGAGTCCAGGAAAATGGTTGCCTTGTTTTACATCAGCCTGATTTTGCCCCCTTCAGCTTATTTGCTTGGGTCACTCAAATGACATTTACCAGATGCAATTTTGCAAATATGGCTCTAATTGCTTGAATCTATATTCATTGAGTAAACGTTTGTACCTCACACTTCATATTTAAATTTTCCTAATAACAGAAAGTACAAAGATAAATGCTAATTGCTTAATTTCCGAGCTGTTATAAATATAATATTAATTCTGTGGCATTATTTTTTAATTTAGTTCATTGCTAAGAAAATGAAAAGTAATTTTTGTACTATTTCATTTTGCAAAATATGTTATCTACACATCAATATCAATCTTTATCAATTTATGAATCCCTATTTTTAATAATTTCAATTGGCTAGCTTAAAGGTTGTGCTGAACTCAAATTTTTTAAAATATAAAAATTGAATATCACTAAATACTAGTGTTCACAAGTTCCATGACCCATTAGTGCCATAAGTGTACCATAAGCAATGCAGCTGAAGTGTGCTAAAATAACCTGATGGAATAAAACCCTCTTCAGTTTTTAATTTTACCGTAGTATTTTTAGTAGTGCTACCCAAAGATATATGCTAGAATAGTATATGAATAATAAAAATAGGATATATATATATATATATATATATATATCTCACACACATCATGTGTTTAGATTGGCTGCCAGAATTTCAATACACAATTTGTAAATCAGCTCTAATCAAAGTAAAAAAAAAAAAGACATTTTCCCTAAATATAGGATCTAAAATTGAATAGATGGTATTTTTTAAGATAACTGCATACTTGCTATACAAAATACAAACTTATTTTCATAAAAAAAAATAATACTGACATGAGATTACTAACAGGAAAAATTATTGAAAATGATAAATACATAATATAAAAATAGGAGTAATGTTAGTTTTTATAAAAAGCAATGCAGATTAAGTAAAGAGCAAGTACTTTGAATATGGTCATTTTAGTCAATACTGCAATTTGATGTCAATTAAAAAAAGCTTGATTACATTAGACTAAATTATTGAAATTAAAACAGAATAAACTTAAAATTTATTAGTCTTATTCAGAGTACAATATAAAAATGACTGAGACAAAAGTATTTTGAAAATCGATTTAAAATACTTTTCCATTTACAAGTTGCGAAAAATTGCTGAAAGCAAAACATTTATTCTACACTTAAAAGAAGATAAGACAAAGTAATTTTGATTTTGTAGCCGATTGCTGTTTTGAATGTAATTGGGTTTATCTTTTATATATTAAAGTATTTTAATTACAATTTCCAGGTAAGTGAATGTTAAAATTTAAATATGCAGATAATACAATTTCTTTTGTGTAAGTGATGTTATAGATGAAATTTCGGGATATCTTTCTCCATGAAATTTGAACTGGAGTTTTCATTTATATCCAAGTTATAATTTCATCTTGCTTTAAAATTTTGTTTAGGTAAAAATTTAACATGCATTTACTTTAGTTTACTAAAATAATTTCAGAATTAAAATGCTTTTTAACATTCTTAAACCTTTTATGGTATATTGCTGAAGACCATACTGCAATAAAATTTAAGTTTCTAACCAAGTGTTTTTTTTAACTAAAAATCATAATAAACAGTAGTAACTTGCATTTTAATTGATTTAATATAAAAATCTATGTGTAAATGAAAGTAAATGTATTGAAATTATTGTTATTGTTGTGTGTGTGCGTATATTTATGCTTCTCCCAATTTACGACTTAAAAGTTTCATGCCAAAAGCAATCTTTAGGTATGAATATTAACATTCCTACATGGAGATTACCTTTGACATGAAGCATAAATGATTTTATTATATAAATAGTAAATTTTGTCATTGCACACCAGTTCTTTTACTGCTACTTAACAGTACATTTTATAGTGTGTGTTTGTATACACACAAATGTGAAAAACAATCTATAAGTTATAAATAATTACTCAAATGTGATATGGCTCAAGGAAAACAAGCTTTATGCTATTATACACAAATATAAGATACAGAAAAGTACTAATACAAACAAATCAGAGTTAAATTTCAAAAGGTCTATATAGCTTCACACATGCACTTTAATAAATAAATTTTAATATGTGCTTCTTAAACAATAAACTTTTCAGTTATTCAGTGGCCATAAATTTTAACTGGAATACAAGTGCAAAAGTTTCAAGTTATACGCATACATGCTGAAAAGCTCTTAGCCCAAACCATCTGATCAAACATCAGAATGTGTGTGAAAAACACTAAAAAGGTAAGCAGCTAAAATAGTTAATATTTAAATTAGAAAAAAGTTGGAAATTTAAATTGATAATTCCATAAACTAACAACATTCAATTGTGTACTTGTAAAATTTGCACATCAAAATGTAAAATTTCAATAAGAAAAAAAAAAAAAAAAAGGACATACCATGCAATCAGCTTTGAATATATTAAAATGAGAAAAAAGTCCAATTGCTTTATGGACACCTGTGAAATATGACCCAGGTTAAGTAATAGCACCATTATGGACTAATAAAAACTGTAAAGCAGAGTTACCTGGTAACTTATTAATATCCAAACTAAGCTGCCTCTTCTCATCATATGTCATTGGCTTTGCATTGTCTTCATCATCACTGTCATAAGATCCAGGAGTGGCAGGTTTACTTCGATTCTTCGAACTTGAAGATCGACTACTAGTCCGCTTGTTTTTACTTGATGGGGATTTTTGCTTTGATTTAGGTTTTGAAGACTTGGGAGGTTTAGGTTGTTCAACCGGTGTTGGCTGTGCTGGGACAGGTGGGGGTTGTGGAGGGGGGATTTCTATTACTTTTTCTTTTTCCTTCTCTTTTTCTTTTTCTTTGGCTTTCTTTTTTTTCTTTGCTTTTCTTTCTTTCCTCTCTTTTTGGCACTCTTGTGTAAGAATACCCAATTTTTCCTGTATGTCTCTGACCTGAAAAGAAGATAATAATCATTTACATAATGTAAATAACTCATTTTTCATAATGAGTAAATATATTTTTTTTTAATTAGATACTCTTGAAAATTTCACATTTTAGACAACTTATGTAGCATAATCTTACATACATGCAGTTACAATTTCACTAAATCAACATCTAATTTGTACATACCTGTTCTTGTAATTGTCTGATCATTTTTTCTCTTTCATCTTCAGAGTCCTCTTCACTCTCACTACTTGAGCCAGACTCAGACGATGGAGCATCACTTGATGAAGCTTCCGTTTTGGGGATTGCCGTAGGTGTAGGAGGTTCAGGAGTTGAAGGTGGCTCATCTGGCAGTTTAGCATATTTCATTTCAAAAACATCCTTTGGGAAGGTGGGAAAAAAAAAAATTAGTTTTTGTGTAAAAGATTAGAAAGGAAGTCACAAATTACATTTTTATTAAGAAAATAAGAAAACAGTTTTAAGAGGCATTTCATATTGTTAGCATTTATATGCATCTCATGGCAAAAAGAGTCTATAAGGTTTAGAAAAAAATATTCACCTGTAACTTTTTTGCCATCATGACAACATCACTATCTTGTGGGTTATATCGATAACAATTTGTGAAGATGGTCCGCACTTCTTCAGCAAATTCAGCAGCTGATTTGTACTCTCGGTTATCCATCTTTTGCTGAAATTGAAAATGTTACTTAAAGTAAAAACAAATTTAGCCTGCAGTATATATATATATATATATATAAAAAAGAGAATTTGGAATTATTGCTAATAATAGCAAGAGGGAGAAAAAAAAAATATAAAAAAATGAACAGAACCAAATTGGATATATTTTGGTATATGTGAGGTGCATGTATGGGGAATCTGAAAATATCAATGAAGTCTGCATAAACATCACTGATGCCACACCCCAGTTGCAATGTATATAAAGATGGGTGTGAGTAGTCCAAACAGAACTAATGGAGAATATTTGTTAATGAAGCAAAAAAAAAAAAAAAAAAAAAAAAAAAAAAAAAAAAGGTTTGCAATTTTTATTCTTTTCCTTTAAATATTGACCCTTATAAATGCATGAGAAATAATATCAATAACAGTGAATATTTTGTTTGAATCCCCCTTCAATCACTTTTTAGGACTACATATACAAAAAATGTTTTGGAGAAAAAAAAACAAAAAAAAAACAATTGTAACACTATGAGATCTCCAGCCCAGTTCAGAAGTGATGAGAGGAAAAAAAAAAAAAAAAAAAAAAAAAAAAAAAAGCATAAACACAAATCATCTTTTTTTTTTTTTTTTAAAAGGATTTAAAACTGTCCAGTTTTTAATTAATGCTTGCATTATGCTTAGAAACTAGTGTTAAAAATGTACAAATTTAACAGCCTAAGAAACTTATTTTTTAGTATCAACATTGATACTTATTTTCAAACCTTTATCGATACAAAAAAGAATTTAATTTTTACCTTGATACTTCCGAGATCCATTGGTTTCTTAATGATATCATGGTAGTCATGGAGACCCAATAATTCTGCATCTACAGGCTTGTAGAAAGGCCAAGCATAACCCTATAAAAATAAAAAATATTACTGCAGGAACAAGAAAAAACTGAGCACACTCAATATAAATAGTTTTTACTGAATGTACAAAATGAAAAGAGATAAATAAATAAATAGTGAATGTTTTTTTTTACTGAAGCATAATCTAAGAAAATTAAGCTATATGTCTGGTTATATCCAGTCTGAGGATGATAGGTCTTCATATAACACTCATCAAATTGAATAGAGTGAAAAGATTTTTAGCCTAGTTATTTTTCTAGCACACTTATAAAAAGCTGTTGTACATTTTAGATTTAAAAACTATATTTAAAACTGCAATACTTACCGCATGTTTCTTGGCAAAGAGTTCTTTTAGTAAAATATTGCAATGTTTTAACTGTTCAGAAAGCTTCCCTTTTTTATTTTTTGAGCTATGCTGTGCCTGAAAAAAAAAAAAAAAAAAAAAAAAAAACTGCTTGTAATAAAGTCAAATTGGAAAAAACAAGTAGAGTAGGGAAGAACTTAAATATTTTTTGGTAGCCAATGCATGAAGCACTAAATAAAACAAATCTAACAATTCCAATAGAAACAAAAAGAATCTAGAATATATCAATATATACAAAAAGGTGGTGCTAAAATGTTCTTGGCCACAAGGACTTCCCAAAAATCAGTTATCTGAAGTTTAGTCATTGAAATACTGATCTCTGAAAATTGTTTTAGCCAAAAACATTTCAGTATCCTCCTGCAGATGTTTTTTTTGCCTCTTGAGAATGAGAAATATGAAGTTTTATCAGTGTAAAGGTTAAAGTTGATCTCTCAAATCATTCATCTCTTGAATAAATAAACTTTTGAAATATTTTAACTACATTCAAAAAGATTAAATTTAGAATTCTATATTTTTAGAGTTATTATAAAAATGTTTTAGATAACTGAAGATAAAAAATGCAATATAAAATTTAAATATATTAATAAAATATCAAAGTAAATAATATTCTTTTAACTTTTATTAAAAAAATAAATTTTAAAACTAAATAAGACTTTTATAATAAATTTTTGAAGTAGTAGATCCTTAAGGCCCAGACAGAAATTGTAAGGAAAGTGAGACCCCCCCCCCCAAATGAAGCGGTCACAAATCCTAAATAAAAACAGGGACAACTTCACACTGAATAAGTATAGACAGCTAACTCCAGATAACACTAAGCTGCTACATATGTATGAACTATATTCAGTTGCAGGGGGCTCAGTATGCCACCAATTGGTAGATATTGTTAAACCATTAATAGAGTAATTGTCATAACATTTAAAAAAAAAAAACTGAAATAAATTCAAGGTGCTCCCATCCATAACGATCAGATGGTAAGACTGCATGAGGCTTTATCAGCAATTAGATAGAAAATGGAATCAGACCCTTCCATTCAGAAACACACTAACCCCCACAAATAACCTGATAGAAATGTTGACAGCACTTCCAACTAGGGTCTGACATATACCAACAAGAGGAAGGATTGGCTATGGGTTTGCAGTTATCACCAGTGATGATAAACATGTATATGAAATACTTCAAGGAAGTGGCTTTAGGAACAGTGCCACACCATATGGCTAAGAAACAGATTAACACATTTATACTCTTGCCTCACCAGGAAACTGTACAGATATTGACAGACCATGTACACCTGAAAAGACCTTTGATCAGTATGTAAAAGAAAAAGCCAAAAATCAGCTGGTCTTTCTAGGTGTACTAATAACTTGCAGAAAACAAGTTCAAGACAGCCATATATCACAAGCCAACCTTCACCGAATAGCCTTAACTTCAATTTTCACCATCCATATAGTGTAAAGAAAGGGATCATTCCATGCCAAAATCATAAGTAGCAACCCAAGGACATACCAACAGAGATGATCAGTACCAAATGTACACTTTAGAATAACAAACTACCCTGTAAATATACCAGCTTTTGTAAGTATAAACAAGGGTTTCAGACATGGATTAGGAAACTGCTATGGTGTGTTTCCCGTGCGTCAAGAGCTTGTTAGAATGGATTCAGATATGTATGGAGCCCATACAACATCAGGACAGTATTCAGAAGAAGCTTGACCTTACCAAGAAATTTCTGCAGAGTCAAGATTAACAGAAGGAGCACAAACACATGATAAAGAACTGTGTATTCCATCCCTTGCAGTTGTAGCAAAAAAATACAAAGGTGAAACCAGACATCTAAATAGGCTGGACAAACATCAAAAAGCTGTAATTAGGGATGAGACAATGAAGTCAAGCATGGTACATCATGCATGGAGGGAAAAAAGGGGGCAATCACCAACCACAGCATAAGTAAAATAAGATGCCTGAAAGAATCAGTGCATAAGCTCAGTTATGAGGTCCACTCCAGTAAGCTTAGCCTAGAAGTAAACACCATATGGGAGCCATTGATAAAGAGAAATGACAAGACTTCAACAGCAAGAAATTCTTTCCTGCCTGCTGCTGATAGGCTTGACTGCATTCACTGCAATCAAGCCTATCAGCAGCAGACAGGAAAAGAATAACATTATGTTTAAGGCTCTAAGTTCAAGATTGTCCCATAAGACAATAGCCTAGTGGATTAAAGCATTGGTTTTTGAATTTGGTTTCATAGTAATTGTGAGTTCAATCTCTGGGCTGGGTGGCAGACATTGAGAAAACAGGGTGGACAATAACATAACATTACCAAATAAAATGTGCAGTGGAAGAAGAATCTAACCATATAGATTAAGTCTAAAGAGATTCAGTTCAAAATTTCTTGAGTGGTACTCAGATCAACTGAAGAAAGCACAAAGGGCCAAAATGTTGTGATGATAAAGAGGAGGACATTAGTCCAAATGCAAATAATGAAGAAATAGAATAAGGTTAAGATAAAAAGAGCAAGCAGGAGACAGCTAGAGACTGGTGTTATGCATTTAGTTAAGTGACAATTACAACTGTGCCAACTTCTTGATGCATATTATGGGTATATTTACAATTTATTCACTGTTTAATTCCCCATTCTCATTGGAGAAGAAACAATACCATTTTATTTATTTCTTTTGTATAAAAATGATTATGCACACATGAAGACATTTTCAGAAGCCTATGTTTCATTAATTACAATAAGAGGAAAATCACTTACTTTTTAGCCTTTTACCAGAAAAATCAAACATGAACCAAATAAATTTTAAGATGCTGAAGGTTTAACTAATTTAATAATTCAAGATTTAACTTTAATCTTTTTGTTTTTGTAAGGCAACACATGGTGAGGGTCTAATTTTTGTGTTGACATATAACAAATTTACCAGAAATTTTTACACTCACATTTAGAAGTGTCAAAGAGGTAGAATATTCATGATTAGATATGTATTCTAATTGAATATCTATAACAAACCATATTTATTCATTTCTAAATGCATAATATCCATTCTGCCCTGTCATCTACTTAAAACACTGTATTGAAACCTTGCAGGTAATAGTCTTTGAAGATTATGTCAAGTGTCCTTTTCAGTTAGTTGTCTGCCAAATATTATGTGAAGTGTATATAAATAAATACATAAATAAAAAGGTACTAAGACTGAAAACAGTCCAATCAAGTTATATATATGTAAACATTGCACCAACTTAAAAAAAAATATGAAGCAAATTACTTGCACACATACACAATAGAAATGTATACCAGCTCAAGCTGGAAAGAAGTACAGGATAATAGCACAAGAATTTTTCCCTATTTTAAATTAAGCCAATTTAAATATATTAAAAAAGCCAAGAGGCATGCAAGATGCAGCTATCTATAGGAGCAAGATTGCTGTATTTTTCTTTAAAAACATGCAATTATGATTATAAATGAACTGGATAAACATTTTTAATAAGTGAAACTGTTTAAATATGTAACAATTTACTCATATGGATAAATTAAATCACAAAAATAAAGCAAATTGGGAGAGGAGTGGAGTGAAAAAAAAAAAAAAAAAAAATTACAACAACACAAGCTACAAAGAATCATGCATAATGTATGAGTTGCAAGATGTTTTTTCTGCCTGACAAATGGTAGGGACCTTTTGCACGCGCAAGCATACATCTGACATCTTATACATAATAGGAAAATATACTTCATACTTGCCAACCTTTGGAACAGATTTAGGAGATCTCGACTTATTTCGGAGGGAGATTGATACATCTGGAGGGAGACTCTTGTACTCATGATTCTCAAGAATAACCATCTGAAAGTACACATGTTTATCAGCTACAAACGGTAAATATAACCGATTAGCAACTTAACAAAGAACAGTGCTTTCCCACCTCTTCATCCAAATTATAAAAAATTGATTTTTGTTTGTCAAAAAGATGTTGAAAATACCTAGGTTAAAAGCAATTCTGGGGCTTTTTTCCTTTTCAGAGAAGAAAAGTAACATGAAAGAAAATTAAAAGGTGGAAATTTAAAGCTTAAAATAATTCCAAGGTTGGCAAGTATGCAGCAGCATCACAATGCTTTAACATAAGAACCAAGAGAAAACGCGCTGCAAGATTCCCACCCAAATTGTCAAAGATATTGTTATACAATGGTTTATATTATGAGTGACACTTCATTTGTACTGAAGTATATTTAAAATAAAAATGAATAATTTCTGTAAAATTTAAGTTTCTAGTATTTTAGCAGAAATGCAAATCAAGTGAATGAGGAATTCTAATTATTTGCTAATATTTTTCTTCTCTTCTCAAATATTGAATTTATAATTTTCATTGAAAATGTTATAACACCTTATATACAGAGCATTATACCCTTTTAGTAATAAATTATGAAAAAGGATTTACTATAAACATAGTTGGCAAATAAATTTAGAAATTTGTGTTTTCTTTACTAAAAAGGGAAATATCAAGGTAAGCATGTAGTCCAAAAATAAGTTTTTCAAATTTGCCTAACAGAAGAGTTACTAAAAATTAAACCAGCAAAATAATGAATAAACAAGTGCACATTACTGAAAACAAATATTTACTTAACTATACATATGTAAAATAACAATACAAATTCAAAATGGTGGTGGCACAATCCTTTCAATAAATACCTGTTAAATAGACAGTTTTGTTCAATGAAACTATTCAAAAAACTGAACAAGTCATCGGAAAGTTTATCAAACAAATCAAGTACAGCAGATATTAACAACAAAAGATTTTAAAATCAATAACAATGAAGTAACTCTTCAAGAAAGTAAACATGTAAAAATTTAAGAGACTGCAATCAAAATAAAATTATGTTCTTTCCAACAATTTTGCTTAAAGTTCAAAAAACATCTAATACCTGATCTTCTGGTAGATCACGTTTTGGTTTCTTTACTTGACGGTTGCTTTCTCTTCGTAATGGTATTTTAGCAGATGAAAGTTTATTATCATACTTGTGCTCATAAACTGATGAAGACTGATAGACTGATGATGGCGCCGTGGATGGGCCAATACTGCCAGGAGTGGTTGTGTCTGCTTTCCGTTTTACACCCTTTTTTGTCTGTCACAGTAAGATAAAATATTGTTAAAAAGAATAAGGAAAAAAAAAAAAAAAAAAATAGTTGCAACATCATGTGCAAAAGAAATGAAGTTTTAATTCAAATATTTTTCCATGTCAGTCCTACCTAGATAAATTATTTTTTTTACTTGGTTGTGAGCCAAGGAAATATTTCAATGGAAAACAATAATTCAATCACGAATTATTGATTAACTGCTTCAAATATTCAAAACTTTATTGAAATAAAAACAAAAAACATGAGGAGGGAAAAAGGAAAAAAAGAACATCCCATTTTCAAACAATGCAAGTTTTTTTGTTTATTTACTTTTTCTTTGGGAGATGATTTGTTTTTGAGTTACAAACACCTTTACCAAGTCTTATTAATGTGTTCATTAACACAAATAGTTGCAGCAAATTAAATAGGCTTTGGCTAAGGAATAATTGTCACCAACCCATTACATTTTACAAAAGGTCACAGTGAGTGTTTTAGCTGGCCTAAAAGGTCTAAATTAAGGGGGGGGGATAAAAAAAGAAAAAAGAAAAAAAAGAAAAAAGAAAAAAGAAAAGAGAAAAAAAGAAAAAAAAGAAAAAGAAACAAAAAACAACCAAAAAGCAAAAATGTTATCCACACAGAGCTACAGTTGTAACATTTATAATAAACTTAAAATAGCAACAATTAGTAGTGTTCAATTAACTATCAGTTTATTTTAATTGAAAACCCTTGCTGATTTAGCTTAGCAGATGATATTATAATCACCACCTTACTTTCATTATTGATAGATGAAAAATAACTTCAGTTGTTAATATTGTATATTTAATTTATGCTTTCATATTTTTAGGAGCTCAAATGGATTTAATTCACTGAATATAAAATAGCAGTAGTAAATTTAATACAATAGCAAAATATCAGGTTTGAAACTAAATTATCAATTTTAAGAAATTTATTACTATTGTTTACTGAAATACCATTTTAGTGTTAGAAATTGAAAATTTACAAAAGTAGAATTTTAAATAAATTATTAAAACGGGGGGGGGGGGGGGTGATTAAAAAAATAATATTAAAAATACGTAGATAGGTAAACAAGGTAGGCAGGTTTCCACGCAAATTTCAAAAACTGTAAATTATAAAGTTAATTCTTAAGAAAATGAAAGGGTTGAAAAATATTGCTTTTAGTTTTTGCTACCAGTTGATGATGAAAACTAATAGCACTTAGCCAAATGACCCAAATTCAAAATAGACTGACCTTTGTGGGCTGAGATGGAGGTAAAACAGTTGCTTGAACTTGGGATGTTTCCGATTCCTCCTCTTTGAGGGACTTGATAATAGTACCAGACTGACTTGTGTTGTATCGGACTGGTGAAGCAACAGGAGAAGTTACCTGTGGAGGTGCCACATTAGTGGGGGGTGCTGTAGCCTGAGGCGGGGGTGTGGCCACAGAGGAGCCTGAATTTGGGCCAGATGAGGGTGGTGGGGCAGCAGCGGCAGAGGTAGCAGATGCAGAATTATTTGTGTTAGCAGTTGAGGAAGAACCTGCTTTAGAGCCAGATTTTTTACTGGGAACTGTTATTTCCACTTCCTGTAAAAAGAAAGTAAGGGGAGAGAGGGAAAAAAAAACAAAAAAAAAAAACACACACACACACACAAATATAGACATTTTTCATCAGTAGCAATTACTATATACTATTACTGATGCTCATACTGTGCTTTTTCAAAATTAACACAAGGTATTTTTGTCTCTTGTTAACAGGGCTTCATCATTTTTAAATAGTTTTGAATTTTTAGCACTTAATACAAATAAATTGAAATAAATTAATTTCCTTGTCATGCTTCCCACTCACCAAGAACCACACAGGCAATTATTTGAAGTAATTTAATTCATTGATTTTTAACCACGAGATCCATCCCGGTAAGACAATAAACTATGTTCAACAGCAAGGCCTCTGATCAGGTTTTGAGGAGCGTGAAACCACCTCTTAATTGCTGGTGTTCCCAAGTCCGCCTTGACCCGGAGTGGTAGCACCTGTTAGGGTCCCAACTATAGGAAAACAGTTAACCTCAAAACTGGGCTAAAAACACTATGAAAATTGTAAATAGGTTTTAATACCAGAAATACTTTGTAAAAAATTATTTCCAGCAATATATTTTTGAAAAAAATATTACGAGAAAGATTTTTGACAAAACAAATTACCAGCAATAAAAATTTTGCAGGCATTAAATAACTGAGTTTGATATGCCGTAAAACAAAACAAACCGAACCACGAGAACTTGTAGTTAGCAGTTTTTATCATGAGTTATATATTTTTCATCTGCAGCTGCCAACAAGATTATTGGTAGTGATACTTTTAATGTTAAAACTTCAGTTTAAGTTATAAATCAACTCATAAAAATATTTTATTGCTCAAGTTGGCATTTGAAATCAGTTTTCAGTCAATGTGCTAAATGTGTTTAAACTTGTCATCAATTTTAATGAGACAGTATCAGCTTCAAGTATAATTTCTAAAAGAGCAATTGATGGATTTTGGGTACAAGTGAAATTAATTAGATTAGAACACCAAACTTACATCTTGAGGCATTTGAGCAACTTTCTGAAGGAATAATTTTTCTAAAGTTTGTGCCATAAGAACAATATCCTGAAAGCAAAAAGAGAATAAAGAAAAAGAAAATGCATAAGTTTAAAGTAACTTTGAAAAGGAAAAAAACATTAGTTCAAGATGTAAGTATTAATGATACAAATTTGAAAAATCAGGTTCTCAAAGTCAAATCGTCTACAGAAATAAGAACAAATTTCATATAACGTTAAACAGCACACTAGTTAAAATTTTAAGACATCTTAATTTAAAAACAAATCTCACCTCGCCAGGTTTGTTGTAAACATAACAGTTTGTAAACATTGTATTAAAATCACTTATGCATTGTTTTGCACTGTGATAATAATTTGTTTCTAGGCGTTTCTTGATTGTTCCTAGATCCATTGGAGACTTTATGATTTTGTGATAATCCTGTAAAGTAAAAAATAAATTTTTCTATTAAGTATAACTAGTAATTTAAATGTTTAGTCTATTTGTAATGGATAGTCAATCTTAAATAATATAAATCATAAATAGATTACAGGTAATAGTAAAAATAAAATTATACATTATATGAAAATTATTTCTGCAATACAGGCAAACTACAGTAGTCTTAAAAAAAACAAAAAACAAAAAAAAAAAAACAACAAACAAAAAACAACAAGCAAAAACAAAAAAAAAAAAAACTTACTGGTAGGTTCAGTTTTTCAGCATCCACTGGTTGATGGAAGGGCCAGGCAAACTGATGCTTCCATACTGCTTTGACAACCACCTTCAGTAAATACTGAAGTTGGTTTGTCAACCGTCCAGGTAGACGGTTAGTTTCTTGATTGGCAGCATCACCTGACTGGTGATTCACCTAAAAAACAGTAGGCCATTTTAATAATTTTTTTTTTTTTTTTACAAAGTATTGAATAAAGGAAGTTTACTTGAAATCCTCTTTGAAAAGTACTTGAAAAGCATGAAGTTTTAAAGCTTAAAAATTTAAGTACCTAAGTACTAATGTAGACAAAGGAAATTAGTATAAAATGTAGACAAGTTAAATTAGCCTAACTGAAAAGATTTTTTACTAGAAAATAAAATTATGCAAAGTAAAAATTATATACAAGACAAAAAGAATTCTTAATCACTCTACAAATTATTTTGTGTGTGTGTGCGTGTGTAAAAAATAAAAGAGCCATCGCAAAAAAAGTGATACCAAGAGTTTAAAATTAATTCTTTTTAAATGAAAAATCTTTCTCAAAGCTCTTATTTCAACCTAATAGATTAAATTTAATATTTACAATAAGGGAAATACTTTGTTCTATTTCAAGACTAATTTAAATTGGGTAAGATATTTTTTTGAGGAAAAAAAACTCCAGCGCCATGTTTAGCAATCATTCATCGGAATATAATTTTCTTTATTAAAATATATTTTTCTGATACATTATTTGACAAATATTATTAGCAGATTATTTAAAGTTTAAAATATCATTTTTTTTTAAACACAGTGGTAGTTTATTTAAGCTGTTGACAGATGAATCTTTATCAGTTTTTCTACAGTGGCTTTGTTAAAAAAAAGAAGACTGTATATAACATGAGTACCTTTTTAAATAATTTTAAGTTCTCAGTAATCTTAAAAATATAGGAAAATATTCTCTCTAATCTAATACTTTATTAATTTTAGATACTTTGGATTTAAATTTACTATAGCTATTGCCTTTATTATCTGATAATGTTGTGCATGAACATCCGTATCAACAAAAATCAGCACATTTATACACATACAAAACAAAAAAATTCAATATTTTATAAATACTGGAGAACATTAAATTGTAATAAGCTTTTTGATTTATTAGTAATTAACAATATCCCCTAACCTTTACACAATTGAAACAGAATTTTAAGATATTTAAAAACTTAAATTATTCTAATTAAAATTTTAATAAGTGAAAACAAATCATGTAAAAATTCGTTGACCAAAATTATTTTTTCTTAAGACAAAGACAATAGTGTCCTTAATATATCTTATTCATAAAAGCAATTAAAAGTTTTTCTAATATCAGTTTTATTGCATTTTTTATGATTCAGAGCAAATTTTCCAAATCAATGTTTTACACTGCAAAAATGTTTTATGCTAATTTTATGATCCACCTGGCTGATGTAAAAATAGAGACTTAAGTTTTGAACATTCTAAAAAGGATTAAAAAATATGAAATAATCAAAAAATACTTTCTTAATGATTTTGATGATAAAATGTTTTTTTTATCAAGTTTGGAATATTTGTTTCATCATGGTATGGTCTTTTTTCAATGAATTCATGGATATACATATGCACTATCACAGTCAACAAGTTAATTTTGCAGACTTACTTCAGAAAATTCAATCATTAGATATCCTATTATTGTCCTAAAACCAAACTTTAGGAAATTGCATTCAGTTTTTTTAATTCTGAATAATAATGCCCTTTTAGAAAGATTTCAATATTTTTGCAAATCATTTGAAGTTAGTTAACCTGTTGCTCCTATAAAAAAAAAAAATCTTGAGTATTTAAAATTTAGTTTCATTTGTTACTTTTGTAATCAATACTGAAAGAAATATACTATAACATCAATAGCAAAGCAAAAAAAAAAAAAAAAAAAAAAAATCTTTGAACTCTATACATGTAAAGCATTGCTAAATTTTGACACAGCATCCTTATAATCAATTTCAGTATCAATCTACTCCACCCACAATTTCAATAATAAAACAAAGGAGAGATTGCTAAAGTTTTTTCCTTTTAAAAATCATATCATTTTCATTCTATTAGAATAAGAGAGAATGCTTTACACTTAACTATAAAAGTAGTAATTTTTTTTTTTTTATTGTTTCCAGTTATGCATGGAAAAAGTTTAAATGAAATATGAGCAATTTCTCAGAGTATTACGTAATTGAAATTGCTTTTGACACTTTTGGAACAAATATATTTTATTACTTAAACATTATTTTAGTGGATACTTCATGTTTGAAATAGATGCCCCATTTCAAATATGAAGTATTCACTGAAGTAATAAAAAAATGTTGAAACAAAAATAAATATATTAATTCTTTATATATTTCTATTTTTTCTCCCCAAAAAGACATTTCTGAAAGGAGGAAAAATATTTAATTGAACAGTTTAATAATTTCTCAGATCTTGATAAAGAATCACTAGCACATTAAACATTGCTACACAGTAATTTTCATATTTTTAATTAATCTTCAAAAATTCTATTTGTATCATTTTGGTAACCATTTGAAAACTGATATACTGAACTATAAATTTTAAAAGAAAGAGTGAATTACAATTTATATGCATAAATATATTCAAGAGAAATGATGAAATAACTGCAATATCATCAAGCTAATTTGCTGCCAAACATAAATGAACAAATCAAATCGGTGGATAGTCAACAAAGTACAACAAATTTTTAATGCTACACAATTCACAAGATTGAAA
Source organism: Acanthosepion esculentum (assembly GCA_964036315.1). Taxonomy (NCBI): domain Eukaryota; kingdom Metazoa; phylum Mollusca; class Cephalopoda; order Sepiida; family Sepiidae; genus Acanthosepion; species Acanthosepion esculentum. Next base: position 33,949 of record CAXIWW010000226.1, read on the forward strand.
ATACTTACTGAGTTATAATCATTAGCCGACGGCCTGTTTGGACTCTGCATGTTGTTAGTTTTTCTGTGAAAACAATGGATTTAAGATTAAAAGAAAAAAAAAATGTAAACATCTGAAAAATTTCACTAAGAAATGGCAAAGGAATGTCATGAATTGGTTCAACTACTAAGTGGAAATATTTTTAGATATAGAATTGGTTTAAAAAAATGAGAAGCTTGCAGTAGTAAATCAACATTTAAAAGCATAATTGCTTGAAAGTGAAAGCTTTAAAGATATAGACAAAGAAAGGCTCTAACCCTTTTTGTACTGTATAAAAGTAGTGTGTATATATATATATATATATATAAAAAAGAAAAATAAAGATGCAAACATTTTCTTAAGTATGTTTTGTAGTAATATGGTAAAATACTACAGAAATCACCCAGTTATTTTAATGGAAACTGTTAAAGACCAAATTAGAATGCTGGTAATCAAAATGTTTTAACTTAAAACTTTGCTGCATTACCTATATAGGTAGGTACATTTCATTCTGAAATTATGTTCCTAAAATTTTGGCATAGTAGTAATAAAAACTGAATTAAAAGAATTATTTTTCCTGCTTTCTTTAAAATGTTACATTAGACAATTTGTGATAAACATGTACAAGAAAATACATTTTTAAAAATTCAAATCTTTTTGTTAATTGGTTTTCATACTAGGTTATACTAGTTTATTAACAAGTAATTTTAGGTTTAGCTTCAGAATCACCAGTCATCATTAGATAATGCAATCTTTATTGCAAGTATATAATTATTAATTAATACAACTATAGTTTTTTTTCTCATACCCTTGTTTTAAACGTAGAGAAAAAGGTAAAGATTTCCACATGAGAATATATCCAATTCAGTGCATCATCAGATTCCCAGCCTAAACACAGACTTCCCTATTTCAAAGACAATAAGTATATAGCCATGCTCTAGCACAATTAAAATAGATGAATGGACAAAGTAACATACATAGTAAAATATAAACATTTTCATCAGACACAACATAACATCTCTACTCCAAATATATGATGTGACCAGGTTTATTAGTTACTTTCTTGACTATAAGTACTTCAATGTCCTTTAGCTCTTAACTTTAAATTTCCTCACCTACCCTGTTTCTTTTGTCTTCTGTTGATACTGCCCCAACCCCAGTTTTAAATAGTCTTTTGGCAAAAGCAGAACATGAAAATCATCTTTCATTATTATCACCCAAATTCAGGATTAAGACTGATCCATCAACTCAAGTTTGAAATAGACATTTTCATTTTACTAATCCTAGAAAACAAATATTATATTACATAACATTCAGCATTTATTTTAAATCTAAAAAAAGCATGTAATAAACAAGTCATTTGAGGGAAGCATGTCAAGCTGTGTTAGAAAATTCAAATTTCTGTTTCTCAATTCAGCTGTGAACCTTAATATATTTTTATTATTTTTAACCACTCTTTAATGCATGTTTTTTTTTCTATTACCTTTTTGATAATTGTTTAATGAACAGATTTATATTAACTTTTGGAAGAGACATCCATTAAGCTTAAGAAATTTTAATCACTTGGGACAGGGATAGTTTTTTATCATATTGACAAATATGATATCAGAACTGTTTCAGGGCAATCAGTGTCTGAAAAAGATATTTTGTCAGCTACTTTTATAGTGGTTAATATTGAATTCTTTCTTAATTTGTTGGCAGAAAATGAAGGTGTTATACCCAAGTAAAGTGTAGTTTATTTCCCCTAATTTTTAATATGGTGAAACAATATTCAAAATAAATTAGTTCAGAAGACAAACTGAGAATTATTATTTAATTTTTACAAAAAATTTGGAAATATGGAGTAAATCAAATGTGACTGGTACAAAGCTAAGTGGTAAATCTTCAACGAATTCAACTTAAACCAGTTGTGTTCACCAAGACCTCACACATTCAAAATATTTAGCAAGAGAAATCCATTTGAGCCAAACTTTAGTTTTTAACAATTACATTAGTCAGACAATCTGGCCCGATTTCAAATGTTAAAAATCTAAGCAGCAATACCTACTTCCAAGACCCATGCAGAAATGACTAAAGTAAATTTAAAGGTTTTATTAAAATTTAAATACCAAGGTTATATATTCTGAACATGCATACCTAAAAAGATAAGTTACAAATTTACACTTGTTTGGGAGGAAACTTTTTGTTTTTTTGTTTTGAGAAAATGGTCAGACAAATTCAACCAAGTATGAATATCTGCATAATTAGCTTATTGCTGCCATACAATGATCATCCGAGAAAATTTTTTCCATAAGACTAATAACATTTGAGATAAAAGCAAATATTTCAGTGTAATATGAAATATTTGCTTATATGCTTATAGTTTAAGTTAGACTCTCCATAATAAAGAGAAAACTTCTTGTCAGTTTCTATCTCACCTAAGCTACTAGATTTGCTTAAGTTCTCTGGAGTTACAAAATATTGGCATCTAGCCTAGGAATGAATTTCTGCATGTGGAACAATATATTGCTTATCAATTATCTGTATGCATTTGACTGGATTTTTTCTTTTACTTAAAAAAAAGAATTCTAGCAAGAAAATAACCGTTTTAAGAATTTTCAAATAGTAATCAGCTGCAGATACTGATAATGTTTAATACTACTACTTGAATTTCTCTTCATTAACTTAGTTATTTCTCCACTTAAAAGATAATTTATAAATTGTCAAAATAATGAAAGCTAAACACAAGTGGATGTACATGTGATGAAGGATAATACATAAATGAAAAATGTATCATCTCTCAAGAGAAATACCAGTACCTATCATCTTTAGGCAAATGTGAATAAACACCATTTTGTAATAATACCTCGTCTCCAGAAGTTAGTTTCCTAAAATGTCATGTGTGGCTAACATTTTTTTCTGTATGCAAAAGAAAAAAATAGCATTAGCTGCAAGTAAAAAAGAAATATCAAACCCAAGAAGGAAGAAATCAGAAAGGTTCATCAAATTTGTCTCCTGCAAAATTAATAGTAAAGTGCTACTGAAACAGTATAGGCATATACACAACAGCTGCTCAGAAAAATTCAATAATCACCAAGTAATCATGCAGAAATATTCACTTAAAATATAGACACTAGAAAAAATTTGCACATAAAAACTAAATCTGTTATTGTTAAAAAAAAAAAAAAAAACATCTGTGTATAGTTGAGTGATTTTTCAACAATTTACTTCCTTGTCAATGAACTTAATATTTCTTAAGATATATCAGATATTACAAAATTAAAATTTCAGATCAAAATTCAGTTATTGTGAGAGGCTAGAGTTACTGATCTACTCTTGTATAGAGATCACTGTCATTTATTATACAGGATTGAAAAATTGTAAGTATAGTCAAATTTAAAAACATATTACAAAATTAGGCTTGTTGTTCTTGGAAGTAAAAATGATTACTTCACCATAAATAATTCTAATACATCCTACACAAAATAAAAAATTCTAATACATCCTACACAAAATAAAAATTAAAGATGGGATTTAGTGCTATTTATGTAATTTAACAGGATTAAACAATTGAAGACTTAAGTAACAAAGTTAAATACAAAGTATAAAAACCACTATAGTCCCATTATAACCCTAAAGAAAATAGTAACCTGTTACATTCAAAATGCAATTTTAATCCCAATAATTTATGGTTTAGTTTAAATTTTGTAATGCTTAAATGTCCTCCACACACCAAAGGAGTTAAAAAAAAATTACTGAAGGGTCTTAATTTGATATATTTTTTTTAAAAACAAAAACCTACTTTAAAATATTCAAGTGTAGAGGATTGAACTAAAAAGCATTTTCAAAATTGATTTTTGTAAACACATCCTACTCAATTCTGTGCAGTCTTATTTAATATTTGTTTAGAAACTTACATTACAGAAATAATTTAGAAAATTGTTGAACTTTTTTTAAGAGTGAATCAAAATACTCTGGCTAGTCACACAAAATGAAAATATTTTGCACTAAATTTAACAGATGCTACAAAAAAAGTGTTTTTTTTTAATACAAACTCTTTGGTTAAGAATAAAAGCAGGATAGAAATTTTACTACCTTTCTAGTTCAAGGTAATTACTATTTTTATCATTACAAGCAAATGCACATGCCTATTTTACACCATGTTAGCATCTACAAATTATGCAAACGATTTCCTGGTTTAATACTACATATTTTTGCTGTATCTAATTTGCACAGCATCCATTCTCTAAAAATAAATGTGAGTGAGAGAGATTTTATTGAATTTTTTTCTTTTAATAAACTTTCACATTGTCACTTATTCAATTTTTATTGTGGAAAAATTATATGCAAAGTTTGTCTTGTAATAATTAACTTTTCATATTTACTATTTTAAAATTTGAATCTGTAGGGAAAATATTTTAACATTTTACAAAATAATGCATTTCCTAGTGTCGACATGTCCCTACTTCTTGAAAAGAAGTTTTGGGCCGACGATTACCTTTTTCTAGCCAAACTTAAGAGGAAGATAATCTATACTAGACAGTAATCTGAACGGCTGAATATGACCTTTAAATTAAGGTATAAATTAGTAAATAAAAAGTATCATCATACTTCAGAAAATGCCAGTAGTAAAGTCACTGCTGGTGTGGTGAAAGAACTGGAGCATCGTAGTTTTCTGTGCAGCTTTAATGCGGACACGTTACTGGTAGGCTGGCTGTAAATGTACTCTCTTTATTGTAATAAAAATAATGAAAATAATGAAAACAATGTAACCTGAAAGTCTGCAAGAAAACGTTGCCAAGCCATCTGCTAAGTATATTAGCAGACTGAACGAAATAGTAAAAGTACCATTGTTCTCGTTATAAAAGCCTAGTCATATCTACAAAATATGTACTAATTACTGCATTATCAGAAATACTGATTAACTATTTTTTTTAAATCAAAGTGAAAGCCACTACGGCAATTAAGAAACGAAATTACAAGCTAACGTTTAGGAGCATTGTCATTATCCCGTTTCTTAATTAGACCAAACATTTCGATCTATGCATTCTTCGGCCATGGAATTTCATTAACCCTACATGACAACTTAAATAATTTGTTTAGCTGAAAGTTAAAATAAACAAAAACTAGAAAGATATGAAGAAAATTGCACAAATATAACTGACTTCTGCAAACTAGTTTCTTTTAAAAGATAAAGTAAACCACGTTGTCGTTAAGGCCATGTAAATGAAACTCAACGTACATTTTAAGCCTCGACTTGAAAAAAATACCAAAAATAAATGTTTTGCCAGAAAAACAAAACAAAACTTCAATACATCAGTTTCAACGTAAACTCGAAATTCCGTTCTCAAAACTGATTGGAGCCAACCAAAGATTCTCTTTGTGACTTGTTTTGCAGATGGTAGTGACCAGTAAGTACTTCATTATTTTATATAAACATCATATATTTCCCATTTAATTAGAAATACCTGACTGCAAATATATCAGATGTGTGTAAAATTTCCTATTACTATTTTCTTTTAAATTTGAAATTAAATGTAGCTGAAAATTATTTTCGCCGGAAACTACGCCCCCTCCTATCTCCTTTGAGCGTTCAATTACATAATAATCTTATTTTCAATTTGAGTAACATACTTAATTTTCTCCCCTTGCTAATGCCAGGTATTTATTATTATAAAAAATAAAATGAATGAAGTTATATATAAAATGTATGCGCACGAAACGGAAACGACCACAAGAAAATAGCTTTTAAATTTTTAATTTTTATGTGTAAAAATAAGAAACGCAAAGTCCATAATGAATAATACAAACTGATTTTATTACGATGAACGAAAAAAATAAAAAACTTTTAAATAAAAAAGTTTAAATAATACACTAAAAACAGCAATTATATTGCAAAATCTTTCGATAAAAAAAAAAAAAAAAAAAAAAAAACTTTCATGGGGAAATTTTCAAATATTGTGTGAAACATTTGGTGGGAGGATGGAGAGATGCGTATGTACAGCAACGGAGGTAGTTTAACGAGTTTGTAATAAACCTACCTTCATTTTCATTTTTTGCTGTTGTCTAGATTGAAACAGAATGGTATCAAAAATATAGGTTAATATAGTTAATAACAGTAACACAGTTAAAGTTGCATTGAGAAGACGTCATAATGCATTATTACATTTACACTACAGGTTAGTTCATTTACTGTTGCTACTTCGTTCATTTAGAGAGTGGGGGGATCGCCATGAAAATCAATAATCGGCTTGGAACTTTGTTAATAATGCTTTTCCCAGAGTTGACTATCTGAACTGAGAAAGTCAGAGGGGATGAAACATACGCCCATATGGTTTCTCTACATCACTAACAGTAAATAAGGCATACTACAGCGCTATTTTGAAGTACTTTAACAGTATACACAAGACATAAAAATGTACATTCTCATAATCAACATTAGTCGTCGACAAGAGAATGTCCCTAAATTTGTACTTACTCAACGTAACGGTACAACTTTACAAACCAATAGAACGAGTTATGCTCCTCTCAGAACAAGATGAGAAATGATAGTGTAGAAATAAAATACCCAGGTAATATGAAGTTTGATAATGATTCGATATGTAATTTTTTTGTCTCCTTCCTCACTGTCTTCAGTGGAACAATTCATAATTCTGTATAATCGTTACTTTAGTTTAGTAATTTTTAGCAGAAGTGTACGTATATAGAAAAAAAACTTACAATGTGAAGCGTTTAAAACAGATATGGTGACTAATAATTCCATGTTTTGAACCTCAAGCAAAAAAGGTAGTTTACAATTAGAATGAAGTTTTAAAAACCCAATCTTTTCACACGAAGGCATTTAAGATAACACACCTGAAAACTAAATCTATAAGAAATTACCTATAACTTTTAAGTATAATGATCAACAAGTTATGAAGAAAAAGCAAATGTAACATAGGATGTTAAACTATTACTAGGTAGAATTCCAAGTCTTCGTCGATAGTTGTTTTGTTTTTTTTAATTTAGAAATTGTGAATTTAAAAACGACAATACTTGAATATACGCAGACCACTTAATTATTAATTCAGTAATTTACTCATTAGAAATAATTTTTTTAATGAAAACGTACGGTGTAAACGCGTTTTGTAATCATGAAATACGTCTAGCTTCTAATTATTTTGTGCGAAAAATTTAAATGTCAAGGAAGACATTATCAAAACTAAAGCAATCGAATTGGCAGCAAACATTTCCTCTAATCATGACTTTTTATAACACACGGCTAAAATAAACTAAATACATTATGAAAATTTTAAAACAATGTTGTGGCGGCCGGTAAGAAACTTTTTCTTTTTAATCAACGTAAATAATTTTACTAATAGCTAATAATGAAATTTTGATGAAATCGGTAGAGCAAAAAATAAAGATTCTAACTTTGGGAAGAAAGAAAAGAGGACAGACACATTGACAAAGCGCCTATCTTATGCGAGAAGCAGCAGAAGCAAATTGGTGGCTGGAGCCGAGTGACCTATTTATTTATACACAGAAAGAAGGTAGGCAACAGATGAAACGTTTTCTTATCTTCCTTTTCCTACTTTCCCACGAAAGTTTTCATTTATATTGTTGTACGTTTCATTACACTTACATTTACTCGTACTTCCTGATCAGAAAGAAAGAGCATCCAATTCAGGAAGAATTCCTTTTTAACATGCATCACTAATAAACGTATACTGAGAGTAATAGAATTTTTTTCAAAAAAAGATTTACAGAAAATACTTATTTAGGAGGGAAATGAAATGATCAAAATAGAAGCTATTTTCACAATTGAAGAGCTTTATTGGTCAGATCAAGTTTGTTTTTACCAGTTGTCATACCATCCACATTTTCATTCCTCATTGGCTTGATTAATTTAATTACAAACTGAATTTATTATTTGGTCAGGATTAATGAGGAAGTTAATTTAACAACACCCTGAAGGATGACAGCAAGTAACACAATGAAAAGGGTTAAAAGACGAAAGCTATTTGCTATAACCACGTGATAAAACTTACAAATATGGTTGACACGTTAAGAAATCAAATACTTAAAAAAAAAAACAGGTGAGAATTTATGTAAATTGGATATCATGAAAACAAAAAAAAAAAAAAAGGTTGTTTCCAAATATTTAAAAATGCATGTCCCACAAGGAAGGTAAAGTAAGGAAGGCTGTTTATTATGTAAAAAGATGAAAATACTGCAATTATAAAATTTACTAAAAATCAAAACCGGACAATAATTTTAAACACAAGAAAGATGTCATAAATCGATCAGAATTTCTGTGTCCATAAATAGGGGGGGGGGTCAAAAGAAAAGAAAGGGGAGCTGCCACCGAAGCTAGCAGCAGTAATGGTGACAAAGCTTTACTGAACATTCATACTTCCTGTTGTAGCCACTGCTTATGCCGCCAGTTGGGAGTGTGTCATAGCTACAAGAAGTTGCTTTGAAAAAATAAATAGTAATGTGTTTTCTTGTTGCTAAGAAAAGTTTCATATTTATAATCAATTACTATTTTTAATAAGGGCTAAATTAAAGCTTGCTTGGATAGTAAAATCGTTTACAAGGTTATTTATTTCATTACTTAGTTCATTTTTATTTATTTATTTTTACAAAACTACTATAACCGCCTTTATTTAAGTGGACCAACACACTTATTCATGTATATTATTCCATTTTCTTCTAATAAAGAAAAACAAAGTTCCTTCGACATAGCAATAGCTATAACAGTAGTAGTAGTAGAGTGAATGAAATCTATCATCAAATGCTGCAAGAGCAAAGAAAAAAGGCGGTTGGATATTTCAAACAGAGCAAAACCAATTTTTCACTAACCGGGCAGTGAAGGGATGTATAGAGAAAAAAAGTGGGGGAGGCAACATGACTAAAATCGAGGGAAAGGCAAGCAAGCAGAAATGTAGCGAGTGTAGGTGATGATAAAGAGATGGGTGAGGTAGACCAAGCTTGGTCGACTCCTTCCTCCATCAACGGTTAAACACACAGAAGAAGCGCGCTTACAAAAATTAATTATCATCGCTACTACCACCACTAGCAGCAGCAACACTTAAAATTACTTAGAAGCTAGCTTAAACATATTTACCTACGATACACATTGTTGAAATAAATAAGCACTAAAATATTTTTTATAATTGCAATAGACATTTTTTTTCACGAAAACGTACAAGCAACGACCTAAGAGACGTCTAGAAGGAAATGGAGGCAGTAACGATCTATCATGGTGGAACTACTACTATAATAATATACTACAGTTACTCCTGCTGATCATATTAGTGGGTATTTAAAAGCTTAGTCTTTATTAGCATGAAGATAAAGTTCAAAACGTCTACAGTAAAGTAAATAAATGCACAGATTTTGCTTTTAGCATTCAACTCGATC
>CAXIWW010000229.1:7500-37500 GCA_964036315.1 Acanthosepion esculentum
TTTTACTGTGTTTTTGTTGAATATTTTGTGTAGGGTGCTTGATTCCGGGAAGTGTTTGTGTAAAAGCTTGAAGAATATTTTTCCTATGTTTGTTTTTACGTTTTTGCTGTACGGTGGGTTGAACCATATGATATTTCTTTTTCTGTTGGTCTTTTTTGTGTTCTGTGGTGAGTATGTGAGTGTTGCTGGGAATCCGCTATCTTTTAGGGCTGTTTCGTAGTCTTTCTTGGCCTTGTTAAATATAGATTCATCGGAAGAATTGTCGGAAAGCCTGCGGTTAATCGATTTAGGTATCTGTTTGATTATAGAAGGCGGGTGGTTGGAGTATATATGTATGTACTGTGGTTTATCATTCGGTTTTCTGTATGGTTTGTGTGTGCCTTTTCTTAGGTTGAAGGTGACATCTAGAAAATCTACTTCGTTTAGGTTAGTTTTTATATCTATCTCGAATCCGTTATTTTTGAAAATTTTAATTATTGCTTTTCTAGTTTTATCAGTCTTTTGTTTGTTGCAGTTTCTTAAGATTATGAGACCGTCATCTCTGTAGAGCCCTGTGTCATTTCTATCTATTATTTTGCTTAGTTCGTGTAGTAAGTAAATGCCTACGATTTCGCATGTCTCTGCACCGTCAAAGCTTCCCATTGTAGTGTCAAATATCCCATCTTTCTTTATCCATGCTTCTTCATGGTGAAATAATAATGATTTACGTGAGTGCTTAATGATGTCGATTTCGTTTGGTTTTATTATTATTTGTTCCTGAGCTAAGTTGATGGCCTTATCTAGTGTACGTTCTGTTATGGATGGGTAAAATTCTTTTATGTCTAATTGTAGGAAGTGGCAATTTTGTTTGTTATTTATGCTGTTGAACCAGTCAATGGTTGTTTTTGTGTTTTTCCACTGGTTTACTCCTAACTTCTTCCTAAGTTCAGAATTAATTCTTTCTAGTATTGTTTTACTTATTTTACCTAGTTCGCTTTTGGCTGGGTTTATGAGTCTGCATGCAGGGTTGGTTTTGAAATTTTCCTTGTGGTCTTTTAGTGTGATAAAGGCTTGCGTCTTGCTCATGCAACTTATTCGGTCATCTAGGTCTAATTTTTGAGCGATTGCTTTAGCTTCTTTATTTATATCGTGTTCTATTGTTTTGGGTGCCTTTTTGTATGTTTTGGTTATGTTGTTCTTTAGTAATTTATTGTGCGTAGGAGGGGTTAGTTTGTATAAATTTCTTGTTTTGTCGGCTGCGATAAATACATTTACTGAACTGTTTATTTTAGTTATATCTTCTTTTAGCTTTTTTTGGAATGCATCTTGTTTTTTATGGAATTTTATGTTTCTAACTAGGTCAGTTAAGTCCTTCTCGAAGTCATCTAATTCTTTTTGTTGCGGGGGACATTTTCTTGTTTTGAACCCGTATTTTTCCTTGAGTGTATTATTATTATTGTGAAGATCTTGGTTTAAAAAATGTGCTTTCCATCTCATTCTTTTTATGAAACTTTCTGTTTTTTCAAATAATTTTAGTTTATATATGTAAGGGGAAGGGGTGGGTATGTTTTTTAGTGAGTAGTCGAGGCTAAATTTTTCTATGTCCATGTTGTGTTATAAATGTAGCGAAAGTGCTCTACTGATAATCAGGAGCTGAATATGCAGAAATATAGTCTTAAAGTGTGCTATATTTATGGGGTAAAGTGCTCAATATCAGAGATAGAGCGTGTGTAAATATAAAAGTGGACATGGAAGTCAGCACTTAGAGGCGACAGTCTGTTTCATGCTAGGGCAATCGTCAGGCGACTAGTGCTGTTATTTTTCTCGGCTATTTATATAAGGGTCAGTGGTGCATTATGGGTAGTCTATTTTGGCGGTTACTTTTACCGGAAGTGGCTTATTTGTTTATTTATTTATGTCAAATTGTTTTGCTTGTTTTTTGTTTGTTTTTTTTTTTTTGTTTTTTATTTTTATTTTTTTTTTTTTTTTTTTTATCTTATATATTTATTTATTTATTCTTTTATTTTTATCGGTGTTTTTGGTTAACGTAGTAAAAATTTGTTTATATAGCTTATTGTTGGTAGTCTATAATGGCCGTCATTACCGGAAATCGCTTGTTCGCTTATTTATTTGGGTCAAATTGTTTTGCTTGTTTTTATTTATTTTCATTTTTATTTTTTATCTTATATATTTGTTTATTTGTCATTGATTAAATCTGTTTGTTGAATTTGTGGTTTTTTCTGACTATTATTTAGGTGGGAACAGTTTTTAATTCATCTATTTAAGATCTTCACAATAATAATAATACACTCAAGGAAAAATACGGGTTCAAAACAAGAAAATGTCCCCCGCAACAAAAAGAATTAGATGACTTCGAGAAGGACTTAACTGACCTAGTTAGAAACATAAAATTCCATAAAAAACAAGATGCATTCCAAAAAAAGCTAAAAGAAGATATAACTAAAATAAACAGTTCAGTAAATGTATTTATCGCAGCCGACAAAACAAGAAATTTATACAAACTAACCCCTCCTACGCACAATAAATTACTAAAGAACAACATAACCAAAACATACAAAAAGGCACCCAAAACAATAGAACACGATATAAATAAAGAAGCTAAAGCAATCGCTCAAAAATTAGACCTAGATGACCGAATAAGTTGCATGAGCAAGACGCAAGCCTTTATCACACTAAAAGACCACAAGGAAAATTTCAAAACCAACCCTGCATGCAGACTCATAAACCCAGCCAAAAGCGAACTAGGTAAAATAAGTAAAACAATACTAGAAAGAATTAATTCTGAACTTAGGAAGAAGTTAGGAGTAAACCAGTGGAAAAACACAAAAACAACCATTGACTGGTTCAACAGCATAAATAACAAACAAAATTGCCACTTCCTACAATTAGACATAAAAGAATTTTACCCATCCATAACAGAACGTACACTAGATAAGGCCATCAACTTAGCTCAGGAACAAATAATAATAAAACCAAACGAAATCGACATCATTAAGCACTCACGTAAATCATTATTATTTCACCATGAAGAAGCATGGATAAAGAAAGATGGGATATTTGACACTACAATGGGAAGCTTTGACGGTGCAGAGACATGCGAAATCGTAGGCATTTACTTACTACACGAACTAAGCAAAATAATAGATAGAAATGACACAGGGCTCTACAGAGATGACGGTCTCATAATCTTAAGAAACTGCAACAAACAAAAGACTGATAAAACTAGAAAAGCAATAATTAAAATTTTCAAAAATAACGGATTCGAGATAGATATAAAAACTAACCTAAACGAAGTAGATTTTCTAGATGTCACCTTCAACCTAAGAAAAGGCACACACAAACCATACAGAAAACCGAATGATAAACCACAGTACATACATATATACTCCAACCACCCGCCTTCTATAATCAAACAGATACCTAAATCGATTAACCGCAGGCTTTCCGACAATTCTTCCGATGAATCTATATTTAACAAGGCCAAGAAAGACTACGAAACAGCCCTAAAAGATAGCGGATTCCCAGCAACACTCACATACTCACCACAGAACACAAAAAAGACCAACAGAAAAAGAAATATCATATGGTTCAACCCACCGTACAGCAAAAACGTAAAAACAAACATAGGAAAAATATTCTTCAAGCTTTTACACAAACACTTCCCGGAATCAAGCACCCTACACAAAATATTCAACAAAAACACAGTAAAAATCAGCTACAGTTGCACCGAGAACATGGCACAAATAATAAAAAAGCACAACAGAAAAATTATTAACAAACCACACGAACAAATTAAACCCACGTGCAACTGCAGAATAAAAAACGAATGTCCCTTAAACGGTAATTGCTTACAAAACAACGTAATCTACCAAGCCACGACAAAATCAGCAGATAATGAAGAAAAAGTATATATAGGAGTAACCGAAGGACCATGGAAACAAAGAAATTATGTACACAAAATGTCTTTCACAAATAGTAAATATGCGAACAGCACAATGCTTTCTAAGTATATCTGGGAAATAAAAAACAAAACACACACCACACCAAAAATATCTTGGAAAATAAGGAAAAAATCATCAGCCTACAACAACCTATCAAAAACCTGCAAACTTTGCTTGGAGGAAAAAATAGCTATCATTACCTTCCCAGATGAAAATAAATTATTAAATAAAAGATCCGAGCTAATCTCAAAATGTAGACATGAAAACAAATTTTTACTACGTAACTTAAAATAGAAAAATAAATAAATATATAAACAAACAACAATAAAATAAGCAAAATAAATTACTCCAAACAAATCATAAAACCACACCTGTTAGAATATACGAAATAAAATTAAAACAAAAGAACGGATGAAAGTTATAACTGTTATACAAATAAAAATAATAATAAAAAAACAAAAAAAACATTAATAAAAGATAATATACTACGTTACTTAAAAACCGAAAACCAAAAAGATATAGTGTAACAAATAAATAACAACAAGTATAATAAATCGATCTAAACACATCCAAATATATAAATAAACTAACAACCGATTACGATAAACTAGCCGTTTAAAAAACAAAACAAAACAAAAACAAATAAAGATAACCAACCTAAATAGATGAATTAAAAACTGTTCCCACCTAAATAATAGTCAGAAAAAACCACAAATTCAACAAACAGATTTAATCAATGACAAATAAACAAATATATAAGATAAAAAATAAAAATGAAAATAAATAAAAACAAGCAAAACAATTTGACCCAAATAAATAAGCGAACAAGCGATTTCCGGTAATGACGGCCATTATAGACTACCAACAATAAGCTATATAAACAAATTTTTACTACGTTAACCAAAAACACCGATAAAAATAAAAGAATAAATAAATAAATATATAAGATAAAAAAAAAAAAAAATAAAAATAAAAAACAAAAAAAAAAACAAACAAAAAACAAGCAAAACAATTTGACATAAATAAATAAACAAATAAGCCACTTCCGGTAAAAGTAACCGCCAAAATAGACTACCCATAATGCACCACTGACCCTTATATAAATAGCCGAGAAAAATAACAGCACTAGTCGCCTGACGATTGCCCTAGCATGAAACAGACTGTCGCCTCTAAGTGCTGACTTCCATGTCCACTTTTATATTTACACACGCTCTATCTCTGATATTGAGCACTTTACCCCATAAATATAGCACACTTTAAGACTATATTTCTGCATATATATAATATATATATATATAATATATATATATATAATATATATATATATATATATAATATATATATATAATATATATATATATAATTTAATATATATTATATATATATATTATATATATATTATATATATATATATTATATATATATATATATATTATATATATATATATTATATATATATATATATATATATATATATATATATATATATATATATATATATATATATATATATATATATATGAAATGCGTATAAAATGTTAATTTTCGGATGACCACAATAATTTTTGTCCTTCACAACCATGAACTCTAAATTCTTATTCTATAAGAAATAATATCCTGATATTGACATTATGCTATGTCGAAAGTACTTGATATAAATACAATATGGGCCAATACAGTGTTTTCCTCTCGTCAGTTATTAACCGCACAAAAATCTAATCCGTGAATATGAAAGATTCCTATCCAGAATAATTATAAACAACATGTCTAAATTATTTAACGAAACCTGTCTTAATATATATATATATATATATATATATATGAGTATGTGTATGTTGATTCCGTGTAATTTCTCTACCTCAGGTCAGTGGAAAACGTGAGACCAAGAAGGGGCGATAAGGCGAAATAGTGTAGGATTAATGATAGAGCCGTGAGAAACAACAGCGTACTTATAAATGTAACTGGAAGAGAACGCGTTCAGGAAAACCTCCATTTCACGGTGAAACAGTAATTATTGTATTAAATCAAATACCGTATGCCGGAATCTTAATTCGAAGGCCAGCACGACAAGCCCTGTTAAAGACCTTCGATATACCTAGAGCAATATCGCGAGCTTCGCAGTTATTATCAATAGCTTATAATACATATTAACGTTTGACCTTAAGCACATCATCGGTAGCCCGGACAAAGCGGAAACCTTATTTTTTGTTAGAGAGAAGATCGTGGGAGGTGAGATGCTTAACTACTTCGACATTGATTAACACCTCTACGTCTTTGCTGAAATGTGCTAGGAGACTGATGGGACGGTAGATAGATGAGTCAGAAGGGTTTCCAGATTTCTTAAGGACAGGGACCACAAAGAACAACTTCCAACAGGCTGGAAAGCGAGAATCGGCGAAGCAATAGTCGTATAGTTTGGAGAAAACAGGAGCTAGATCAGGGGCACATTTCTTCAGGACTACGGCTGGTATTCCGTCACCACTACTTGCATTTTCAGAGTCTAATTTAGAGATCATGTATAATCCCTTCGACGGGGTTATGCACATCTTACTCAGTAGAGCTTCTGTTCTAGGGGGACATCAGTTGTGGGTATCCCCGATGAGTCGTGTGTTGATTTGGATGAGAATTTCCGAGCAAAGCATTCAGGCTTATCAGCTGAGGATGTTAGGACTCCGAATTGATTGAGTAAAGGAAGAATTGGGGATTTGCTGTAGAGGCGGCAATAATCTTTAGAACCACACTTGCGAGATGCAATAAGTTGCTTCATCCTATCAGCAAATAGTATCTTTGATCCATTGAAGACACGCTTGCACTTATTCCAAGCAGAGACAGAGGTGTTTGTTGCAATCAGACATGTCGCTCCGGAACAGACGAAAGAAGAGTTTCTTATGGGTTACAGCGGCAGAGGAAGCAGACGAGAAACATGGAGTTCAGCGCAATTTAACAGGGTATTTTCTTGTTGAGATGAAAACCTCGATGATGTATTTTACGAAGGAGGAGACCACAGACGCATTTGTTTGTGTGGGATGATTAAAGACCATATTCAATGGGGTTTCGTGAACGAAAACACAGAACGAGTCTTAGTCGGCGCGTTGATAACAAAAATATATTCTGTTAGTAGGACGTTCATGGCTAGAGGAGGAGTGGAAGGAGATGTTAACAGACACGACCTCGTGATCAAAGCTGTCAAGAGGGCAGAGATGCGGAGCGCGAAAAGAATCAGTGATGGAGAGAAAACAGATCGAGAATGGAAGCGTTACCGTCCGGGTTACTGGGGAAACGCGTAGGAAAGTCAACCTTTTGCATGAGGCATTGAGTGATTCAAAAGTTAAAGGTTTGGATGCCAGCGATGTTAGTTACAGAATTTTTAAGCCACATGGTATGGTGGGGGTCAAAGTCACCGAACATGAATATGTTTGCAAACAGATGTAGAGAGATGGCTTTTCTATATTATAAGAAATGATATCGAATGCTCACTAGTCATTAGAGGAAGGCGAAAGGTAGAGAGAAATAGGATAGCTTACTGAATTGAGGACAGTTGGACGGAGGCACATATATGAATGGTCTGGAGATACCAAAGAGAGTTCCCAAGCCATTGGGAGAGAATTGCAGACATAAACTCCCAGGCCATGCATATCGATTTTGAATTCCTTTCTAAGCAGACGAATGAAACAAGGAATCGAGAAGTCAAAAGTATATTTTGACGCGTTAAGGTTAGTCTCGCAGAGAACTAGTTCATCAGTAGACTTATCAAAGATTAACGATTCCACACTGCAGATGTTGGTACGAATATCGCGGATGTTGGAGAATGAAAAGTTAAAGGGGTTACGTGATTTTTTAGCTAGTTTAGGTATATAATTTTGCTTGCTTATGGTCATGTTGTGTAACGTTGGTAAGAAAATAACCTTAGTTAAAAGAAGTCGATTACCAAATGTGATATGAGCAGAAAGGAACTGGTGCAGACTGCAACTTAATGTGGCCTCGAGTTGGCCTACTGGAGGTGCATGCAGGGACACCCATCCATTGTCGACATAGCACTTTAAGAACACTGACATTATGAAATGTCGATTAGAGCAGCCTCTCTAGACGCTACGCAAGGGTTCGGGCTCTTAACTACCATCAAGAAATAGCAATTTGAAAACTGCCAAACCGGTTCCCTCGGTATGAGGTGACGTTGCCCCAAAATCGCACACATCACAAGTGATTCATGGCAACACAAAGGTAAGAGAAAATGAAAAGATCCGGGAATACCTTCCTAAATAGGAAAAATGGGATCAGCTTCTATTCATGTTCACAAGAATTGGGAGCAGTATTAACTGAGCAGTAGGAAAGACTAAAAAATTCCCATGAAAAAAAATTAAACAACATACATTAAAAATATTAAATAACATAAGAAAAAGATAATATCAAAAAAAATACAAAGATAACAACAGCGGGCTTGGAAAGCCAAGCTGGTACGGCGTGTCTTATATATATATATATATATATATATATATATATATATATATATATATATAGATCGGTCGTGGGCTAGAGGTCTAAAATTCAAATTGGAAGGACAGATTAAAGGGATATGCTTGAGCATTCACCGCACTTACTCATATGCATCGCTATAGACGGAGAGTGGAGAAGCATGTGTCGGATTGGCTATGGATAGGGAATCAGGAATGTAAATATAAATATTTAACTTAAGTCCCACATTCGCATCTTGTAGAAGAGATCACTGAAATGCCTGTGAACCCCGAGCAAAAAATAAAATCCAATCCCCATAGACATAATATTCAACATTTTCAAAGAGGGAAAAAGATGTGAAAATAAATTGTATTCAATTACAAAATAAAAAGAAAAAAATCAAAATAAAAAAGACGGTAACGTTAGTAACGAGGAAAAGAGAGATAGAGAAACATAGAGAAAATGAATGCAGAATGAAATTCAAATAGATATATACAAGGAAGACGGGCCACGATATTCTTTCTCGCTTGTCTATTTTGACAAAAGTTTATGCAATGAGTAAACAATGCAACCGATTTTAAGTCCTTGCGTCCGAACGAGGTGCGGAGAAGGACAGTACTAGTAGTTGTTATACCGGTGAGAAAAATTTCCCATCTATCTGCATTTAAATATCAACTCATGATCAATCGATAGAAAGATAAATGATATACAAATAATATTACTATAACTAATACAAATAAAATATGTATTCATTAATCTTCTTCCTGCATTGCTACATTGTGCGTGTCTGTGTTCGCATTTCTGGAACTGACATCGAAACTCTGCATGAATCTTCAGAATGGTGTATTCAAATTAAATATTTACACAAAAATAGCAATTAAAATAATATATTTTATAGCAGTGTTTATCAAATATGATACAATTCAAATCACATTCTCTCTTTTTCAATAAGCTTGAATAACTAACAAATAGATATGACATTCAAACAAATTTAGCGTAGAACAGGACTAGACCATTTGTTAAAATATTGTATACAGAGATGGGGTCAACTTAAGCAAAGTTTAAATAATTTATTTCTAAACTTAAGGAATAGGACTTAATGTTAATCCGATTTACGTAAACGAACGAACATGATACCCATAAGCATCGATTATATACAACTGTTACGGACATGCTAACCAATCCCATAATTTTGCGATAAAAAAATTATAGGATTGCTGAGCAATCTTGTTTTGCTGGATCTAGTAAGATGGGTAATCCATATTGCGACCCTTTGCTACATCAGTAAATCGCAAACCATAAGAGTGAAGATCTTCAGCTGATTCAACCGCCGGATACAATACGTGACAAAACTTATCACAATTTTGACATAATTTACGGAGATGTGATATTCTGGGCCTTAATAAAACCTACAAGGTAAAACATACACTCATCGGACGTAATCCGGAGTTGATACGAAAAAGAATCAAACAGTTGAGAGAATGGGAAGCAAAACACTAAACAATAAATTAAAAACACACGAGTTAATTCTTTGAGAAATCACTATATCCAGACAATTTGAAATGAAATTAATGAAGCCAGGAATCATTGGCAGTGTGTCTAATTTGGGAGGAAATTCAAGATTCTCAATAATATCATAGACTCAAGACCAAAAGAAAAGGAACGTTCTGATTTTAAACACTTTGAATCACATTTAAAACATAACCACACTAAAGATGTCTGCAGAAATATTCCATATGCAAATATGTATCTAAGTATTACAATTTCCGTTTCCAAATAAAATAATCAACTAATGAGGAAATTAAGAAAGCTATTAAATCAAGTATCGCTTGAGGCTGAACATTTGAAAATAGCTTATTTTCTCCCTGAATTAAGTAACAGGATAATTATTTTATGAAACAAGTCGAGACAGAGCTGCATCCACCAAAAGTGAGTTAAATCACGCATTGGAAATAGAAATGGAGCCATCCAGACACACATAAATTCATAGGTATCACAATTGGATTTATCATGATTAAAGAACAAATGAATATTATATAAACTACGCTCTCGTCTTTGTATAAAATTTAACTACTTACGACAGAGTTTTGTTTTCGACCTGGTGACAATTTTTTACTTTCTAATAGGAAAATTTATTGACCTCACAGCAGGATATAAGCATATCAACAGAAACATTCTCTTCTCATCCACTGGAAACGACCTTCTAAGCTCCGAATTGCATCGATCTAATAGCTTAATCGTTTGTTATATGTCTGGTGAGGATCCCCATACAGCAACATTTCAAACCTCATAATGAGGAGGACAACATGGAAATGGGAGCACTTGTTTGTTTAATCCTTGACTATGTCCGACGTGTTTGCGAAGTGATGCCACTGACCATTTAGTCATTCCATATTATATCCCAAACGAATGTAACCATAGATAAGAATGATGCTGTTTTCCATCTCAATTCCCATATACTGATTATGGGATGAAAATGATTTTGAAGAGAAAACCCTTATCCTCTAACAAGGGATCAAAAAGTAAGACGTAAGATATTTTTTTACAAAAGAGAAACTATGAGATTGAACTGGAATGAAGGCAGTGATGGCACATACCTTGAATCCATCATAAAACCATTAGGATTTAGAATTAGTATGCACTACAAATACCTTGTCTTATCAATCAGTTACATAGACAGTTACATTTATTATAGTAAAGTAAATTGACAATAGAATACGGCTGCACCAGAATCAGTTTCTCTTAATAATGCAAATTGCTGCAAAACCAAAACATTAACATGAAAACTCGAATCATGTTCTTAATTAGCCTCCTCATATCAGCACTTTCATATTAATGTCATACCTAGAGACAAACTAGTTGAGAAATATCTAACGTGCCATTTGTATATAAACGCTTGTTAAGATTCATTGTTAAAAATGGCTTTGAGAGAGTAAAGACCTGAGGGTGTTGTCACAAACCATAATGTTGATGTGATCATTTTCGGCAGTATATCAGATTGTAGATGCTTACTAACTGATTCTGCACCAAACTTGAAAGGTAAATAGAATAATCTGAAGTATTTCTGACACTGCATAGACATTTATGAAAGGATGGATTCTAGCTACAGCATGTTGAGGAGCATCTTTTACTGAAAGACTATAGATGAGGAAAGATGAAGAATTTGCATGGACTAATTCCGCGATTGGAAAGGCAAAGTTTCACAAGTCAATTTCTCAAAGAGATAGGAAATGAAAACGAGGAATATATTCAAAAGCCAAGTGGCTGTAAATGGATTCTAGTAATCGTTCACAACGTCAATCTCGTTAAAGCTTTAAACATGATCAGCAAAAAGTATTATAGGAATTAATCCCAGAAAGGTAGCTTGCCAAGTTATATTAGATTTTAAAATTGCGAGAAAGAATGTCATACTGAAAGATTAATAACTTCATATTACGATCAGAAGGAATAACACCGACATTCTAATATGATCAATGATATCGGGTTTTATCGAATACCGACAATAATCAGTATCAGTATGAAAATCAAATTGAAAGATACAGGTAAGGAAGTAAAGGATATTACAGGCGAAAGAAACTGATATTCATAACAAAATGAAATACTCAAAGACAAACTACAACCAATGAAAGTCTGGGGAAATTCGTGCATAAATGAAATGGAAATTGCTGAGTTAAACTGATCAACAGCTAGATACGAAATGAATAAATAATATTGAAAATGCAGAAAGCACTAAGACAAAAGGCGACATCATAAAATATGTTTGTTCATGATACATATAGATGCGTAGTAAACACTTGCATTGAAAGAAACAGAGCCATTCTTTTTAGAAATTAGTGCGCACATATTAATATTAATAGAAATGTATTTGGCTGAGAAGACTTATTAATTAAATACAATCGCTCTGAGAGATACCAGTAGGTTCACTCTTTAAAAACAATAGCAAAGATAAAACAGACACAATAGATTCGAATGACGTAAAAGAATTAGATCAGAATCGCGTAGTACAAAATAATCTGAAAGCTACAAGGAAATAAGTAGCATATGACAATCATTAATATTAATTTAAGTTTATTAAAAAAATAATATGCGTTCAGTATCTGTTTAACCCATTACTATCGACCATTTACAATAGAATATTCGACATTGTTTAACTCACAAGAATATTTTTAAAAATGCACAAAATCTATTGAAATATTCTTCATCTTCACAAAGTCCCATTGAAAATAATGATTGAATATCGAAGTAGACGAGATATTATGCAATATGACTAGAAAATATCTTTGTGAAATGCAATGAATCGAAATAAACTTAAAAGAAAACTACCTATGATTTATTGATTGTGTTTTACTGAAATCAAACCCATCAAACGAAATACAATTGTTGTTATATAAGTTAAATAGTGGAAATCTCAATATTGTGTTAAAATAAGCAAAATAAATATTTAATTGTAAAGTATCTGAAGGAATATCATATGGTTAGAGGAAAGAACATACAAGAAGTTAAATCAATTGTTAACATAAATAAGTAACAATTAACAAGTAGTACATTTTCGAATTAGTTGAAAAGCAAGTAATAAATTTATATATGTAACAGATAGAACATCCTTTGAAGAAGATTAATACATAATACTTGTAAAGATTGTATATTGATATCTATGATGTAATTTTGCCTATGTTAATTAGTTTTACTACATGAAAATAAATATGGAAAAGCGCCAAGAATGAGGAAAAGAGCGATATAATGATAACACTTACAGAGTGTCAGTGTTAAAATAGATCCCAGAAATAACAAGGAAACATCTGATTAATATGTATAAACGAAGGTGCATGAAATATGTATATAAAAGAAAGTATAACAGATGGAACAAATGATCAGTTGATAGTTGTTCAGAGAGAATATATTTAAATGTAAAAGGCCAGAAAATGATACAGAACTCATCTGATAAGACAGAGGATAGTGTGATACAGTTACGATATTATGTGAAAAATTTTGGAAATGATGTTCGCTATTATAAACACACACACACACACACACACACACACACACACACACACACACACACACACACACACAGGCCACTTATTTAAGTACCGCAATCCCACGATTAGTGCGGCCAATGCCTACAATAAAAAGTACTTGATAATCGAAAACGCATTAATCAAATATAAACAAAATTCACAAACAAAATGATTACCCATTTTCCATTTTTAGATTTTAGAAAAGTTTTTAATTATTAACGATAAAAAATCAATTTTCAATTACTATGGTTAAACTGAAGAATGTTTTACCGCACTTATTAAGGGTTATGCATGCACTAATCGAACTTTGGTATAAAGAATTTCAACGCATGAATGCACATTAATCGAGGGATTCCTGTACATGCGAACAAATATTTCTTTATGCAATAATATAAGCCTATGATGTTTCAGCAGTTAAATGCATACAGACTTTTTAAACATAGTCATAATGAATGGTTGAAATTATTTTCATTAATTAATATGGGGCATATATTTAAGTGACTTTGAACGAATTATGTTTATTAGTGGCAGACCAAATAACTACATGGATTATTTCATGGAAAAAAATTCAGTTGTTTACAGAGAATGTTCAGAAAAAACAAACTGTTGTTTAAAGAAGTTAAAAAAGAATATCCAGTGTTAAAGTTAAAGCTGACAGAAAAGCAACAATAGTTCAAATAATCACGTAATGCGATGGATGGAGAGGCGTATCGTTAAACGTACAATATTTCGAAACTTGAAGCGGATGTGCTACAGCAGCAGAAGACCAGGCCCGGTGCCATTCCTTTCAGAAATGAAGCTCCTTAAAAGATTAGGAATGAAAACTGGGAAAACATTACTTGATCTGTCAAGTCTCTCTTTCTGTTGCAATTGGTGGGTAGAAGTTGGTGTGGAAAATATGTAAGTATCGATCGGTCCTGCGTAGCATACTTATTTCAAGATGGTGGTGGTAGTGCTATACATTCTTAGTATAAATACTTCATGATAGTCAATACCTTCTTGGTAATAATTATGACAGTTAATTATTAACAATGAATTATTATTTTAATATCGCAGCTTACCTTTGTTATTGGGACTTACAACTTACTTCAGTTTATGACATCGATGTACAAATACTCGAAGTGAAAATCATTCTATAAGCAAGCTGTTGACGTTCAACGATACTTCAATGTTAGGTAGAAGGCCTCAATGAATACTGAAAAAAGCGATAACGGCTACTGTACTTGAGCAACCAAATTGATTGATAAAAAATATGAGAAAGATTTCATAAATTTCAATCGACAATAGTAGCGGTTGGTTTGTCAATGACTTTCAAATATATCCTCATAGGGAAACGGCTATCATTACCATTTCCTTTTCTTGTACTAGAGATGACTCACAGATGCATATAGAACGAAAATAGACATCAGTAGCAGGCACATTTATGCACACTGTATTGCGGCGTAAGATGTGCGTGTATGTGTTGTTTTATTGGAAAGGAAACAATCAATTTTACCCTTGGAACGCGATGTTAATCTGCAAATCCGAATTCCCATATTCCCGTCAAAGAAGACACACTTCTGCTTTCAATTCGACAACGCCATGTTTCAAACTTGTTTGATGGCTATATATCACGTTAGGTATTTCGGTTAAACGGCCGTGTTAATACCATCAAGTGATCCACCTTTCAAATTTCAACTTATCGGACGGATGAAGTATGAAATATGCACACTATATATTACTGAACATGACACCATCTCCGCTGCTGCAGATATTTATTATCGTGGCATTCCTAATCTTGTTCCTCGCTTGTGATATATAAACAGTTTTGGTAACCGTGGAGAAGTATAGAGTTTGTTTATTCTGCGACATATATCTATTGTATTATCTGGTGATATACGATGGAAGCATTTTTTAAACATTCAATATATATATATGTATATATATATATATATATATATATATATATATATATATATATATATATATATATATAATCGTAGAAGTCTCCGACGAAGATGATAAACCCACACCGTAATGATCAAATTCATATATTTTTTATGTAAATGTCTTAGAAGGAAATCTATAAAATGCTAAGTTTTGTTAATACTTCGATGCCAGAGCCTTTTTAACAGACCGCCTGTCAGTTGCGATCTGCAACAATGCAAGTTATCAGTTATTGGCGAGAATGTATAAAACATCTGAATCTAACGTCGTTAAGTACAAATAATACATGAAGCATTAATTACAGACGAATTTTATATGTATGTTGAGTGAAACATTTATTTTCTGTGTTGGTTAAATTGCAACGAAAATTCATTATTTAAGTTAATTTTACTAGTTTTCTTCATGCTTTTCGACAGCTATGTAAATTCTGTCACTCTCAAACAAACAAACAAACAAAAACAATTAACGTAAGGACACTACCAAACATAAATAAAAAAAATTATTGACGAACAAACGCACGCAGACAACTCATTATCAACTACACCCCACATAGATCAACTAGAATTTTGGTGCATATATACATGAGATCTACTTGTGCAATGAAAAATAAAGAATACAAAATTAAAAGAAATAACATAATTTTCTTTTCTTCTCTTTTTTTCATTTTCTGTTGAAGCTTAAATAAATGGGAAACATGTTAGATTTATAAACATTTTCTATTTGTCCGTTATCCTATAACATGGAAATATAAATTCTCCAATATCTGACTACTTTTTTTTAAAAATGTGTATAAAAATTCACGACGGCAAAAATTAAAGTCAAACGGAATACTTCTCGCACAACAGAGGGCATGGCGTACTGGATTGTCAAGCTTGAACAACAACCATTTCAGGAGATATTCAAGACTGAATTCTAAACCTGCTTAACTGATGGATGCTCTAGACATATCCATTCCACTAAGGTTTTACAGAATACGTGAAATAATGTGTACCATATATTGAACATGTTTGGAAATGGATCAAAAGCAAATTATACTTACAATACATCCGTAGTGGTTGTGAATATCATGATTTAATAATACGATTAATTGTTTTGCGCTATACACTAAATGAATGTAGTTTATTTTTGTAGATATTGTTCGTAGACACTTTCTCTTTCAATTTACATGCCTGTAAATTAATATAATCTTCACTTAAGCGTATAATTAAAGGAAAATGTGTTGAAATCAAGTGAAAAGAAAACACAACATGATTAATAATCAAACTGTAAATATATAGAATATTTAACATTGAACATATGGTAAATAACCTATACTAATTGTAGAAGCAAAATCTAAGCGCCTTTTCCCAACTGACATATTTACATGGGAGGTTCATGATTACATTCGAAAGAATGAATTATCATAAACAAATTAAATCAATCTGTCAATCGATTAGTTTTCATGAATATAGCATATATTAAGACTATATAAATATATATACCAGGTAACCAAAAAAGTTATGTCCGTTTTTAAAGGAAAAAAAGAAAACGCTTCACATTATGGGTAACTTATATTTAGTCTTCGAAGTAATCGCCATCGGCATCCATCACCTTTTGCCAACGTGTCTCAAGCTGTTCAATGCCCTTGTGGTAGAACACGGGGGATTTTGACGCAAAGAAGTCCGTGAGGGCTTTGCGCAAGTCTGCTTCATTGGTTAAGGATTTGCCACGAAGATGATTATCCAGGGAGTGGAAGAGGTGGTGATCGGATGGCGCAAGGTCAGGTGAATAAGGTGGATGGCACAGTCTCCCACCCAAGTTGTTGTATGATATCCCTGACCACTCGCGCGACATGCGGCCTGGCGTTGTCATGGAGGAAAAGCACACCTTTGCGATTCACTAGTGCTGGCCCCTTCTGGCGCAATGCCTGTTGCACACGTTTCAATTGCTGCGAATATAGGTCTCCAGTGACCGTTTGGCCAGTTGGTAGCAGTTCATAATGCACCATTTACCGACCTGTCCACCAGACACAAAGGATAATCTTGCGTGTGTGCATAGGCTGTCTTGCAGTGTGAGGGACAGCATCCTAGGGAGACAACCAGTGTCTGGAACGCGTGGGAGTTTCGTACAGAACCCACTTTTTATCACTGGTAAGCACTCGATTGAATAAGGATGCGGTACAGTGGCGAGAAAGCAGCGATACGCAGGCTACCACTAATATTAACATATTAACATAAGCAAATGTAATAATTTTCAGTATTAGTGGCAAAAATTTAATTAATGCTAAGTCCTTACTTGCAATATGACATTATGCAATTTAAGGATGAATGATACATTTCTTATGAAGAAGATCCGTGAATTGCAATGAAACCCGGAACGTATCCAGATGTTTGTACCCATTAATCTTTACGCATGGGAAATGTTTTTACTACAACTTATGCCATCACTTTGGTGTATCAGCGCCTAATACATTCAATATATAGTACGATTATTCTTTTGGATTTTCCAGAAACTAAAATTGCCGTTGAGGCTCAGTCTATTTCAAATATTGAACATACTTAAGCAGATTGTGCTACGATGCAATCTGTAAAGACAGACCACGCAGAATTCTTGGAAAAATGGGACGACAGTTTTCATCTTATTATAAAATTAAGAGGAGAACATCTGAAGTGTAGGAAAATTGTATTGCTCTAGAGTTATTTTATTTAAAGTCCCACTCAGTTACGTATTCTGTAGATATCCCCTAATTATCGGTTTCCCTATTAGAACGAACATTTTAAATAAATATATATTTCTGTTTGTATAATGGTTACAATGCAGATCAAATCAATTACTTTCATCATGTTATTGATCTCTACAAGATCTCTGAAAAATATTATCATCCGATTTCCAATGAATAGAGAGCGTCCTTCAATTAGACCGTGCGCAGAACAAGAATAGTATTGTTTCGTTCAAGAGAGAGGAAGAATTAATGCGATCTTTATGCTCAGAATTTTATCACAATAATCAATATGAATACTTTATATTATATGAAAAATTGTTTGCTAATTTACAACACAAAGAACAGTTTGGTATCCTGGGAAAGTTTGGAGAAAGATATGACAACAACCCAGCCTTTATACTGCGAGTAATCCGCCTGTATGCGATTATAAAATATATCGATTATATACGAAACAATAGAAAGGGGCGTAAACATTGTATGTTTCTTCTTACGAAATATATTCAGATATACTGGGAGGTGGCCCTGGTAGAACTAGTACCCTTACCAGAATTTATTATTGCCGTAAAAAATCATAACAAAATAAATTATGCTGATGATACATTGTTGATTGCTGACACAGAACTTCATTGCAGTAATTCCTAAAGAATTTAAATGGAAGTAAAATAAAATGACTAATCATCAAATATCAAAAGACGGAATCTGTGATTCTCAGAAAGAACATCAAGTAGCGAATCACGAATCGGTGAAGCCAAAATCAATCAAGTACGAAAATATCTGAGAATTTTTCTAACAAAGGTCGGAAAATGTGACGCCGAAATTCAGAGTTAGATTAGAATAGCGAAGCTGCCTTAAAACATTTGAGCAAATTATTAAGAAACGTGAGTATATAATTAGAAAAAACGTGCTAAATCTTTACGCTGTATCAGTTCTCCTATATGGCAGCGAATGATAAACAATCACCTCAAAGATGAAGAAAATAATTTAAACAAGAGAAATATGATTCTTCAGAACGATGCAGTGAATACAATTGATTGAAACTGTGAGTAATTCGGGAAATTTAAGAAAAATGAAAAACAAATGGCGCTTATTCTTAGAATCAGAAATATATAGTTAATATCTCTAGGAAGCACAACAGGGATCGTTTGACGCTCACAGTATATTTATTAATCATTAAGAGTGTTATTGAGCCTGGAATAAAGCGAGAAAAATGTTTTAGGCGAGAGAACAAACAAAACATCACAGGAAGAAATCTAAATGTAATTTAGATTGGCATTCAATCTTAATTTTTGAAGATCGAAAATGACTCGAAAGCAAGAGGCCGGAAGAAAGAAGTGCGAAACAATAAACTGAAGAACATACAGCATAGAACATACAGTTACATATACCCACTTCAAGTTTAAAATGATGTGGTCTAGTTGCCAATCTAGTAATGTGCTTAAATTTGTAGAGATGATTGATGGAAGAAAGGCGGCCAGCGGAAACAGCGAGTTATGTTACTAAGAACCACAAATGATATGTAGTTTTCGAGATCCATGAGTAAACACGTCCTATAAGGACACAGAACACAGAAGAACTTTAAGATGGTTTCAGATACGGTTCTCAAATGGATATAATAACGATTATAATTACAAAAGTGTACAAGATCATACTGATCTGATTATATTGCTTCATTCCAATTCGTACTTAAGTTGGTCATTCTTGTGCGATTTCTTCTCAGACACGCAGCTTGTATTGTCCAGTCGAGACCTTGTGATGCTTTTCTTAAAGCGTCAGTTGTGCTGTGAAATGAGATGTAAATTTGAATAGACTCACAAACCAGGAACAGACAATGGGTCTTTGAATTTACCCTATAATCGGATTGATTGGTTACTTGATGATCCAATCATCCGCTATGAAAAGTAACAAAACAAAACACAAGTACACATACGATGGAAATTTGCAAAGAATAGACAAAAATTTCTTTGTTGCAATTCTTTTTGGAATCTGTATGGAATTCTTTGGATTTATATGGTTTTTGTTCATGAAAACATTGTGTGTTGCTGAAATTTTCCAGAATATTATTTCACTGATACACAGATTTAAAAATGGTTTCTGCTAGAAAATAACTGAACTTATCAGGAACAGTCAGACAAACTATGTAGCGATAACTTTCATTAACTTTTGTTCAATGGAATACATATATATACATATATTGTTCAATAAAATACATATCTCTCTCTCTCCATATATATATATATATATATACATATATTGTTCAATAAAATACATATCTCTCTCTCCATATATATATATATATATATATATATATATATATATATATATATATGAGTGTGTGTATATATATATATATATATATATATATATATATATATATATATATATATATATAAACCTAACAAAATATATTACTTGATCTTTACTCTTGAAATGTTATTCACATGTGAATATGAACACATAACTGTATGCATGCCGAAATATGTTTGTGGACTGAAACAATGATACGTTTTTTTATATGTATATGTATATTTGTTTATATAGAAAGATAGGAATACATCTGTATAGTTGTGTATTGTGAAAATATATTTGTGTTTGGCCGATATGAATATTGATATGTATGTATAGATACGGGTAGGTATATAGATAGGATATATATAGGTGTATATATGTATATATATATGTATGTGTATATGTATGTATGTGTAGAGATATGTGTATAAATGTGGGCATGTGTGGATACAGATATGGTTGTGTATATATATATATATATATAGATAGGTGTGTGTGTATGTGGGTAAATATGTGCCTATCTGTGTATATATATGTGTGTATATGTGTATGGGTGTAGGTAAAAATGTTTAAAAGAAAAAAAGATTTACAAGTAGGTTATTGATTTTTTACCCCACTTACAATATTGTTTTCTTAAATGAATTACGCTTTAATAATCATTATTAATGACAAAATATTTAGATCTTTGATGATTGAATACTAGTCATCACCTAATTTCTTTCTTAGAGAAGTTTTTTTAGGAAATTCTAGTTGCACCCCTATATATATATATATATATATATATATATATATATATATATATATATACGGAAACATCTGAGAAGATATATGAAATTACCCATGTATATCAGTACACGTGTACCTGTATAAATGACTGCAAATATGAAAGAACGTATGTGAATGAAATTCACATAGATGTGTTTACAATATATGATGAAGCATGATCTCTAATATTGCGTTAAAATGCCACTCCATATTAAATTAAAACTAAATTTTAAGTAATAGAATTTTACCATTGTAAAAATAGTCACTAATCAAACACATAAATAAAATTCAAACTGATAAAGATATCACCTTAATAATCATTTACTACTAGATGTAAACTTATATTTCAGAAAAAGTTTCTAGTGTTTTAATCTAAATTCTATAAATGTTTTTAATCGACTGTTTCACATTAAATCCCCAAAATGTTCGTAATAAGGTTTTAAAAAAAAAACTTTAACATATAATTAAATTGCTTAGACTGTTTAAACAAAAAAAATTACGAAATCTCAAAGTAAACAAAAAAACAACGCCTATTCCAATGGAAGTCAATGACACTTTATTACAACTTCTTTTTCATTTTTTTCTCTCTTTTTCTTCATTCTTTTTATGCTTTTTGGTATACCCCCTCCTATATCAAGATATAACTTCCGTTAACAGATTTAAAGTGTCACTGTCTAGATTTCAGCGAAAATTTAAATTTGAAACAATAGAAATGTTGCATCTAACTCAATGCTGTCTCTCTACCCCCTACACTGCTCCCACTTCGTCAATTTCCTTATTATTGCCCGTCATAAATGTGTAAATTTATTTTCATTTTTTCATTTCAACATTTGGAAATAAATCTGATGATCCACTATCCTTTAAAAGGGCTGTGGTGAAATAATTTATTGTATGGAACCTTAAAGTAATCTGTTTTTATTTAAATTATTAGCTCTGATTTACATTGAGCTCTCTGGATTTTATCCTCACTGGGTCTACCCATACGGATTACATAGTTTTTCGTAAAGTAAATATATATATATATATATATATATATATATATATATATATATATATATTCCAAAAATCTATAACAAAGAGTAAAAAAAAACGTGTGACGATTCCTCCTTTTAATTTACGTTGATTTCATTATACATGCGAATGTGGGAGAGCGGAAGGAGGAATTTTAAATGTAATTTTATTTTTTTATCACATCATCATACACATCATTTCAGTCCAATGAAGTAGAAAAGGGCTCACACAAAATTCAAATTCCCACTTTGTCATTTAGATCCATCAAATAGTTCTGGTATATAAAATCAATAATTGTTTTGATATATAAAAGAAATGTATGCCGTTTTACCATACATTCACACAGACAGTCACACACATGCACACATTTCTCATCTCATCCATGAAATTCAGATAAAAATAGTATTTCCCAGTTACTCGATTTTTGTTCCAAAGTAAGTCTGCAATTCAACGATGGAAGGCATCTCAAAATTCTGAATGTTTTAAAAATGATTGCATGTCATTAAATATATTTTGTTTAGCTATATTCGAATTTTTAGTTCTGCACATTATTTTCATTTGTAATATTATCTTTGAAGCAAAAATTTAAACCTACAATTACCGTGTAACTTCAAAAATCAGTACTGAAATATTAAAACTATCAAACAATATTCAGGTATAAATGATTGCAATTACCAATGTATGGTTACACTGATTAAGATAAGAGACACGTTTCATAATTGTTGGCACCACAAATATCCTTCAGATGCACATTTAGCGTGTCTAAATCTTCGTATATCCTGACAATGTTCCAATATATTTCAAGCCATATCACGATTATCACCTAGCAACTCACATAACAAAATACTGAAATACTTGACAACCTGTCATTGCCATATCTGCGGTGATTTCCGCCATTTTCTAAATTTATGCCCATAACCAGACGACAATTAGTCGAAAGAAATTGCAGTGCCAACAATATTTTGATATAATGGTGATAACATGAAAAACAGAAATACTTTTTGTTCTCTACAGCGGACAAGATAGGGTTATAATGACCCTAATATAATATATGTATATGTACACACACTCACGTGTGTGTGGGTGTATGTATATATATATATATATATATATATATATATATATATATATATACACACACACATGTATGTGATCTTGTACACACACACACACACACACACACACACACACACACACACACACATATATATATATATCCAAGCATGTTCGATTAAATAATAATAATATCTAGTCCAATAATCTCTTGCTAGCTGTAGAATGTTGATCAAGAAAAATTCCAAAATTTTGGTTTCAATTCATTTTTATTTTGCCAAGTACTTTCAATCTCATCTGAGACCATCTTCAGTGGTTGCATATATATGAATGTGCTATGCGTTAACAGTAGAAATTCAAAATATTTTCGCCAGGAAAACCTCACAGAATTTGGGTATTCTCTTTGAAATGTATCTAAATTCATGCCATGTTAATTCAATGGAAGTTAATTCAGGATATTGTGGAAGTCATGCCATAATTTAGAAAATGTTGTTCATTGTTTTGACTCGTGTTAATTATGAAATAATTTTGAAAGTGTTTTAGTGAACTACGATTTTAAAAGTTGATTTTTTTCCAATTATATGTAAAACAGATGCTATAGCATGCCCTAATAAAATCGAATGATATTTTTCTTTTTCAGGATTTTCTTAACCTGAAACGAATCTCCAGCCCTATCTCACCATCTGTTATGCGTAACATTCGTAACCACACATTCATGATTCATAATCTCCACTGTCATACTTCTCACATTTTTTTCTTGCCTTTATTAGAAAACAACTGAAATTTGAACTCACCTGTCCACAATACATTTTGAGACCCGCTGATATATATATATCAATCATACAATCGGAATTACGATACTAATATGTAAATGATCATTTTCACCTTGTAAAATTATATTTACAATATTTTTCAGACAGTCAGTGGATGATAAATCATTGCGATTGTATGAAATATATTGCTCTGTTTATTATAAAAAAATGCGCTCGATATGTGAATAAGTTTTAATATTAATATTGTGTTAATAGTATTCACTTGGATTATATATAGATTACTATCTGTATATACTGTTTATATAATATATATATATATATATATATATGTATATAACATTTCCCTGTCGATCAGTTTAGGTGAATCCTAGGTAGGTTTGACTGGCTCCTAAGGATTATCTTAGGTTTTGCTCTATTTAGTGTATTGAGCACATTGCGTAGTTGTTTTTTGTCGTGTTGTTTTTTTGTTCTTGTTTTTTCTTGGACTTGGAGGTTGAACTCTGAACGATTGTTTTCGCATTGGTCACATATTCTTGGTTCTTTATTTTTTTATTTCCCATTTGTTCTCGTGTATCGATTTGTTCTATTGCAAGTCGAGATATACAAGGTTTTTCTAAGTGAGTACCCCCATTTATATATATATATATATATATATATATATATACACACACACACACAAGTATAGGATTGGTATATAGGGAATAAATTCCAATAACCAACAATTATTATTTTTAAAAGTGTGCTCAATACAGAGTAGAGCAGATATAATATGATAACCTTGCTTCGTTGTCAAATTTTTTGAATTCTCATATACTTGTATTTTGATTGGTCATTCTAGCTTATGTGACAGCGTTTACCCCTAGCGAAGGATCGTTAATTAATTTGAAACTTTTAAAACCATTTATTCTACATTCAACATCATCACTTGATAAGACACCAGAAGTGTTTAAACAAAATGGCTATTTTTGTAGGGATTTTATAACATATTTGTTATAATATTCAAATAAATAATTTATATATATATATATATATATATATATATATATATATATATATATATATATATATAGATGATGTATCAAAGATACAGACTTTGGAGGATCGTTCCTGACACAAAACAACGTAAAATATACATATAAACATATGTTCAAAAGTTCATTAATGTAAGTCAACATACCAACCCTCATATGTCCTCCGCTTTCTTCTATACACACATGGATCCGTGACTGACCGACACTTTGCAGACCCCATGACACGTTGATTAAGCGTCCCTGTATTACTAAAATCTGCTGCATAAAACAATTGTTTCAGGTGGCCGTAGAAATAAAATTCCAAATGATTGAGGCCGGGGGACATGCAGGTCATGGAAACGGCCCTTCCCTACATATCCATCTTTCATAATAGATGTCAGACAGTGCATTGCAAATAATTTGACTAAAATGTGTTGGAGCCGCATCATGCATGAACGCCATGCGTCTCCATATTAGCAGGTATATATCGTCTAGCACGTTGGGAAGTTTGTTAGAATGTAAGTCCCTCGATACAGTTCCAGTAAGTCGTGCTAGGAGAATATATGAACTTACAAGACAGTCACTTAAACTAATCGTAAACAGATGCTGGTGTCTAGCGTCTATTGTACCATTGGTATTCCCATCCGCCCACAAATGTAGGTTGTGTAAATTCGTTAATCCATCTCTTTCAAATTTTGCCTCATCAGTCATCAGGACTGAAGTGACAAACAACGGATCGGCATTTCGTGCAATAAAAACGTTGGCAAAATTTCTTCGCTGGTGAGTGATCAGAGAGCAAATGACACTGCACACATTTTAAATGATACGGATACAGGAGATGCTCTTTCGAAAGTAGATTCTCTATCTGTATCATTTACAACGGATGCGGTACTATGAAATGTACGACATGATAGGTCTCCTGAAAATGTGTTGATACTTGGATAGTTTCTGACAGCCGGTAGAAAGTTTTCTTCGGAGTCCGGTGTACGAATAGATCTTAGGTCTTCCTCGATCAATAATTTGTGGTGCAACGGATGCTGTCTCAGCAACGCAACGATAAACAGCAGTAAATGTTGAATGACTCGGCAGCCTTCGGTCTGGAAACGCAATCTGATACAGCCATGCAACATCGCGTACGTTACCATTCGCGCGGCCGTATGTAAAAATTATATCTACCTCCTCACGATATGAATATCCTGCCATTGATAAACTGAATACTTCTTAGTTAACTTACTACTACACACGTTAAAATTTGAAGAGATACTGACATCAAACGTACACGAATTATAAATATAACCTTTTCTACATAGCAACAAAAAGCCATCTCGTGTAAATTTCTTTAAACTTAATAACTCAGAAACGAAGAATGTGCGGACATGGTTATATGTACTTTTATTTTTGCTTTGCTGTGAGAAAAACACACATATTTCTCTCCATTCATCTGTGGACATCGTTGTCTTCGGTGCCTGTTATGCTCAACGCGACACGTGGGTGAAGCTTTCTAAAGGTACTGATGTTGCTGGTATGCAGACATTAATTTTTTCATTGTCCAGTCCCTCACTCAAATCAGTGATTCCCTATTCGTTTCCATAGCCAAACCGAGAAACAGGCTTCTCTACTGGATCTCTTTATTACTTCCTCTCCACGCTCTTGTCGAGCTTCTCAATACTGTCCTCTAGGTAACTCGGACCACTCTGTCGTAGCTGTTGATAACTTCTTCCAAGCATCCATTAAATAGGAACCTCCTGTTCATAAGTCCTCTTTCCGTTACCAGCATGCTGATTGGGAAACATTCCGAAATTTTTATCGTGACAATCCTTGGACTGATATTTTCCACCTCCCAACTGAAAAGTGCGCCATTCAGGTTTCTTGGATCAAACGGGCATGCACGATTTTATCCCTTCTTGGAAACAGCAGGTGAAACGGCAATCCTGTCCATGCCTCACACCAAAATGCTCGACCGCCATAGCACACAGAAATCAATATTTTTAGGTATGTTGCGGACCCGATAGCGGTGCAGATCTGGCTTACGAAAATAAGGCCTTGTGCCAGACACTACACACTACTACCGAATCCACCGACAAAGTAAAAAATAAGAAAATATATAGACGTGCTCTTTCCACCGTACAAACGTACAAAGTGAAAAGAAGTAGACAGGCAAAACAACAAAAGGTTAAGAACAAACATAGATTTTATTTATAGTTTAACAAGTAGTTTGTCTTCTGTGAAGACCTTCAGTAAATGTACTGGAAAATGTAGTTGAAAAAGAGGCCAACTAGATTGTCTTCAGTAAGGTACTGGAAATATTGTAGTGGATGAATTTTAATTGTCTTGAGTGAAGACCTTCAGTAAGATACTGGAAATATAATTGAAGAAGAGGCCAAGTAGATTGTCTTCTGTGAGGTACTGGAAATATTGTAGTGAATGAGAATAGATCCCGCGCCAAAATTCAAATCCAAGATGACTATGGCGGGAAGGAGTTCTTCGAGAAGAAAGGTTCAGAAAGTCAGTTGTAATGCATAGTAACATACGGCAAGGAAAAATACTCACTGCGAGAGTTTATAATTGTGAGTGTATGTAATTCTTTTTAAAGTAACAGGTTCTGAGAGTACAGTTCGAAGAATATGAAAAATGCTCGTTCATCAGGTTGGAAGTTTTTTGAAAGTTCCTGGAATTGAGCGGCTCGCTAAAAGATGTTCGCTTCTGTCATGATGGTGACGACCGTGTCGTATGTATTAAGATAAAGAGACGAGTCATGAGGTCTAGGCAATGTTTTGCCGAATAAAATTCTCTGCCCGTATCTATGGGTTCACCGGCGAGAGGAAAGTGAGCCTGCCCGGTCACCTCAAACGACCTGGGGCGACTAATTTTGAAAAGCCAAATTTGCCGTGACGTCAACGCAAAAGCGCGCGAAAAATATGAATCCTTCCTCATCTTCGGCTAAGACAACGGTTTACTACTATGACTGACCGAACGTGAGAGGAAGGGGTGAGAAGTCGCGCGTGCGTCAAAAATGAAGGTGGGGGTAGTGACATATCCCACAGGTATACCAAAGTTACAGCTCTAGTCATAACAAGAACCTATTTTCTAATGCCCGTAACACATCTAAGAGAGTCCGCGAAGGAGATATATCCCTGTTTGTTGAAAGAATGAGGCACCGCAAAACCTAAAAACTTTGGCTCTAAAGATTACTGGCGTCTCTGAAATAGGGTATTAAATATGTTCAAGGTTTCTATTCCCCACCTCTTCAATTGATTTGATGTGTTATCATCCTGTACTGATGAAGCTGAATGTTTTGCCCATAAATTCTCATCAAACTCTACTCCTGACTCTTCAGGAGTATCTCTGCCTAACTTCCCACTTACTACTAAGTCTCTTTTGAGTGATATGCATATAACCCCTTTCATGGTTTCAGCTATCATCTCTAACCTGGATACACACAAAGCAAATGAACCCGATGGTATTCCTGTAATAATCATTAAGAAGTGTGCTCCCGATCGAGCTCCTGTTCTCTCTAATCTGTGTAATAGCTGCCGCACTGCCTCCTGCTTTACTGTCTGTTGGAAATCATCGTCTGTTGTTTTTGTGTTTTAAGAACAATGGTGAACTCTCCGGCCAATAAAACATTCGGCCCATTAGCATGCTAACCCTCACGCGGATAACCCCCCACCGGGAATGCATCTTTGATCCTACGTTCTATTTAATCTTCATTGACGACCTGCCTGATGAAACCAGCTGTCAAATTGGCTTCTACACTGAAGAACATTTACTCCAGAACTCGTTGTTTGAAGAGATCAAAATGGCAGCTGGTGTCCAAAACGACAACCGGATCTTCGTGGGGCAAAAATGGTTTGCTAATTTTATCTCTGTTAATCCTCTGAGAGATTCTTCTCTAACTTCCATCAGCATGGCCGATTCTAACTTCCAGGAAAGTGACTCGTTCAGCCTTCTCGTGATGAAGTACTCAGGTGATATGAAGTGGAAAGACGATATTGAATCCATTGCGAGGTCAGCTGCTAAGAAAACTGGTTCACTGTGCTGGGTGAGACAATTCTTATCTCCGGAATGTTTATACGTCTAGCATTTGCCCCTGCTTAAAAGGTTGCTGCAGATCCTTGAAAGGATAGAAAGAATAAACAGCAATATCATTGTTTCTGATCTCGGTTTCAGTCACAAAGGCACAGTGAGGCAACCATATGAGCCACTGTCGTAAGGTGCCTCACCCTGCGTTATATATATATATATATATATATATATATACTTTCACGGTAAATATTCAGATGAGCTCTTCGCTATGGTACCTACTGTTATGGTCCAGGTTAGGACCAAGGAAGAACAACACGAACAAAAGAGTAGAAATAACGAAGATATATTACATGGAATAATAATATAAGATGTGGAAGGTATGACTGTCAGTCTGGTTTGGGGTGAACTACTATCGTCTCGACTCGATTTGTCTCTCTCTCTCTTGATACACGTAGTATACATAGTGTTAGGAAGAGTTCATTCTGTAGTTATAGGTAAGGACCCATAACACCGTCATTGTATGAATTTACTGGACTGGCAGTGAGATCTCATCAAATTACAGTTGAGTGAGATTGATGTAGCAATAACTTCTGTGCTTACAGTTTATTTTCAAAAAACTCACGTCTGTGGAAACCCCTACCTGTTCCATATATGTGTGTAAGTGTGTTTGTGTGTGTGTACACACACACACACACACACACACACACACACACACACACACACATATATATATATAAACATACATGAGTTTATATGCATATATATCTATATGTATGTGTATATATATATCTATATGTATGTGTATATATATATCTATATGTATGTGTATATATATATCTATATGTATGTGTATATATATATCTATATGTATGTGTATATATATATATCTATATGTATGTGTATATATATATATCTATATATATATATATATATATATATATATATTAATATATATATATGCCTATTAATATATATATATGTATATATCAATAGGCATATATATATGTATACACATACATGTATGTGTATACACTCAAA
>CAXIWW010000230.1:5000-67280 GCA_964036315.1 Acanthosepion esculentum
TCACATGGTCAGAATGTTTTACCCACTCAGCCATGCACACATATGTATATATGATAAGTAACACCAATGATGATTAAAGTAGCTCCAGCGTGTTAACATGTGGTCTTGGAGTGAGCACTGAAAAGAAAAAAATTACTCCACAAATTTCAGTGAAATGATTCCTTTTCAGTGTGTTTTATCATGTGCATTTTTAGAGATGAATTTTGGGAAAACTTACATCCACAGATTTCACAGTGGAATGGTTTCTCTCCAGTGTGTATTAACCTGTGTCGTTTGAGATTTGAACTTTGGGAAAACTTAAATCCACATATTTCACAGTGAAATCTTTTCTCTCCAGTATGGGTTAACATGTGTGTTTTGAGATTTGAATTGTGGGAACACTTAAATCCACAGATTTCACAGTGGAATGGTTTTTCCCCAGTGTGTGTTAAAATGTGTTTGTTGAGATCTGAATTTTGGGAAGATTTAAATCCACAGATTTCACATTGGAAATGTTTTTCTCCAGTGTGTGTTAACATGTGTCTTTTGAGATGTGAATTTAGGGAAAACCTGAATCCACAGATTTTGCAGTGGAAACGTTTCTCTCCAGTGTGTGTTAACATGTGCTTTCGGAGTGTTGATTTCAAGGAAAATCTTACCCCACAGATTTCGCAGTGGAATGGTTTTTCTCCAGTGTGTTTTAACATGTGGTTTTTGAGAGATGTATGGTAGGAAAACTTACATCCACAGATTTGACAGTGGAACGGTTTCTCTCCGGTGTGTGTATACATATGTTGTTTGAGTGATGACTTTTGGGAACACTTAAATCCACAGATTTCACAGTGAAATGGTTTCTCTCCAGTGTGTATTAGCATGTGTTTTGGGAGTGATGACTGAAAGGAAAAACTCACTCCACAGATTTGACAGTGGAAAACTTTCTTTCGAGTTTGTGTTAACATGTTTGTTTTGAAATTGAAATTCATTGACAATGTAATACTACAGATATACGGAATAATTTATCTCCTATGCAGGTTCTGTTATGTCTTTCCTGTTTGATCTTGATCTTAACTACCAAGCCATGAATTTCACGGTGTAAGAATTCCTCCTGTTTCATGAATATTTACCATGGTTTCAAGTCTTCTTGAGGATGTAAACTGAAAAAGAAAAAAAGAAATTAACTGTATACTGGAGTTAGCAAACACAATCTCTGATTATGAAATAAGTTTATAAAAATGCATTTTCAAGTATTTTCTTAAAACTGCACCCCAAATTATGAAAAAAAATGAACCATAATAATATATGTTGAGCAAACTAAAATATGTAATCTGTTAAAGGGATTTGAGATCAACTAGACTTTTGAACACATGAAATTTTGAAATTAAGGCAAAAAAACTGATAGTGTTTGAATCTGACACATTCTACAGTTTATTTTGACTGAAATCAATTGTACAATGAATTAAAATGAGAAATAGGATTTTACTTTATTCTGGCTGGCTTGTAAAACTAGAGCAGAATCTGCCAACAGATTATTATTAAATCATGTGTCAGTGTACATGGGCAATGGAACGGAAAATCAAAAATCAGGAAGGTGAG
This sequence comes from Acanthosepion esculentum, assembly GCA_964036315.1. NCBI lineage: Eukaryota > Metazoa > Mollusca > Cephalopoda > Sepiida > Sepiidae > Acanthosepion > Acanthosepion esculentum. Next base: position 6,573 of record CAXIWW010000230.1, read on the forward strand.
TTGTAGTCTTGGAAAAAGACAATTCTGAATTCAAAATCATGTATGGTATTATGTCAGGTACATGCTACCCTCAAATGAAGCCAGGTGCAGGTGTTGATTTATGGTTACTCATGGTTACAGGATGCAACAATAATAGGACATGACTTCATAACTGCAGCCAGCAGTATTGGAGAAATGGATATACAAATAATAGTCACAGAGATGATTTATACAGCCTCTCACACACTGCAGACAGAAAATGTCAGGTCTGCATGGCCAATTCAGATGCAGGATGAAAATATTGGTATGAATAAAATATAAATGAAGATTCAAGTCTTGTGTTATTAATTGGCAACACCCATTCATTATGCATCAGACTCTTCTTATGGAAAAGGAAAACCAATGGAAGTCTTTCCAATATCTTTATAAAAATGTCATGCCAGTTTACAGAGAAAAAAACATTCAGTGAAATAATTGTTGTTAATATTGGAACTACAATAGCAATATTTGAGCATTAAGACAATCTGCCCAAGTGAAATCATGAATTTATTGTAGATCCTGATATAATGATGTTGGTTATCTTACTGGTGGTTGGATGTGTGTTTCTTTTTATGCTTTTTAAACTTGTTGGTGATGTTTTTAGGTGTTCCTTCAGCAAATGAATGTTGTGATCAATACCTTCCACAGGTGTTCCTGGCCTGGGCAACACTTTTGACAGGCAGTCTGCTATGGGAACGGCTTTACTCAGGGTGTGCTTCAAGGTGAAGTCATAGCCTTCTACTTTTAACTAATTTTATCCCACAACATTGGTCACACATCAGGGTCTGTATTTATAGTGTACTCGCCCAGTAGACACCCTATCCAATCAAATATGTCAGGAAATTCTTTCAGACTCTTTTTGGATGTACTCAGATTTCCTTCAGGAATGGACAGTGGTACTAATAAAGGTGGTGTCATCTTTGGTCTGCAGCTTGCTTTTATTTGACACTTTCTTACATGTTCTCCAACAGTGTCATTGGCTTGCACAACTAGGTTGAGTGTCACTAAGCCCAATTTCCACAACATCTGTAGTCCTATTAGTATCAGATCATCTGTCCCTTCCATGTGGAATGTGATACTGACAAATTTGTTTGCATATCTCACTCCAAGAAGACACTCCTGCTTGTTCTATTGTAGTGCCTCTGAATGCAAATAAATGTACTGGAGTTTCCCTCATGGGCATTTTCTCGAATTTTCTGTAAATTTTGGGAAGTGGTAGCTCATGGCTCCCATGTCAATTTTGGCATCTGCTGACACTTGTTTTATACTGTTTCTGACTTGCAGCTTGACGTAAACTCCTTTTGCATTTTATGGCAATTTCTTTCTGTTCCTATTCTGTTTCAACTATGTGGGAAAAAGCATGTTCCTCATTATGTCACCTGTCTTTCTTTCTCTGGCAATGTAGTACACACCTTGGTCCATGTCTCTCTCTCTCTGTTTCTTCCTTTTTCACTGGTGAGAGATGAGCATGCAAAAATGACAATTTTGTTTCCATTTCATGTATGTTTTCCTCTTTGACGGACAGTTTTCCATCTCACTGCCTTTTCCGTAAAATTTGCAGTTGCTTTCCACTTGCTATCATCATCATGTGTACTGATTGACTCTGATGGTGGGTGAATCACTTCTATTTGTCTTATTGTATATATTTGTCTCTTAATGTGCAAGTCATAGTGCAAATTTTAAACAAAAAGTAATAGAATTAGCAGAAAGAACAGGAAACAGCTGCAGCTTGAGAATATGAGTAGAATGAGGCTAACATACATTTATGGAGAAAGAATAAAAATGAAATAAAAAAGTGTAAATCAAGTGCCAAACGTTTAGGTAGAAGAAGCAAAGCTCAATATCCAGATATGGAACAAAGTTTCATTGAATTTGTGAAAGAAAGACGATCAAGTGGATGTTCCATATATAGATTTTTTATTTTTTCAGCAAAAAAAAATGTGGCTACTAATAAACAAATTTATTGACAAAAAAGTATTATAATTATTATTATTATTGGATTTAAAATGAAAATTAGGATATCTTTCTTATTTTAAATAATGAAAAAATATTTTTGTTTAAACTTGCTTATAATATGCACCCCTAACACCTGTAATTTACAATGAGAAGATGCATATTATTTTAGAGAAATTATGATATATATATATATATATATATATATATATATATATATAAGAGGCCATCTTTAAAAAGATTATACATGTACATTTTGCACATCCCATTTATTTCTGTTTCACTAAATTTCAACCCCCTTCTAATATATTTCAAATTAAAAAACTAAATGACCATTTCATGATGCATATCTGACCATCTTTTTTAGCTACAGGCAAATGATATATTAATGGTGATTTCTATATAGGCATGCCTATATTATATAATCAATAACATTTCAGCTTAATATTGGTACCGTCACTTTTTTGTGAAAAAAAACAGCATAGCATGATGAAAAAAGGGCCCAAACTCAATAAAAACAAAGTTTTGTCATCAAAATGTTTATGTTATTAATAAGAGGAAAGACAAAAGCATTTTTTTAATTACTTTTTGAAATTTTTTAATCCTTTCTAGCACATTTGAAATTTTGGTTAAAAATTTTGTTTTGTTAATATCAGGAATCAACGTAATAATTATGATTATTTTTTGCACTTTTTTCTGGTGAAAAACAACATGATTTTGAAATTCTTGCAAAAATCAAATACTTGTTGGCTTTAATGAAACTATATATATATATATATATATATATATATATATATATATATATATATTCAGAAGTGAACAAAATTATTTTTGAAATTTTTTAAGAAAATCTTGGTAAAAAATATTTATTTTTGCATGTTACCACCTACTTATTTAATTTCAGGAAATTTCAAGAAATTCAATTTCTAGGGCAGTGATATTTTTTTATTAGTTAATGGCATTTAAAAAAAATGAAAAAATTCTTGTAAAAATTTGTTATTCATCAGAAAATTTTTTATTTCTTCAGACATAATGTCCTTAATATAACTTATTTACAAAAGCCATAGTCAAATGTCATAGTTTTATTGCATTCATTGTTTTTCAACTCAGAGCAGATTTTCAGTTAGAATAGTGCAAGTTTGAAAACAGATTAGGTAATTTAGATTTTTCAAGGAGCCCTACTTGTGACGAATAAAAAAAATTAAGGAAATAGAAAGTTTTTTTGTGAAATTTCATGAATTTAAGTAAGTAGGGGGAAATATATGCAAAAACAAAATTTTTTACCAAAGTTTTCTAAAAATAAAAAATTAAAAAAAAAATTATTTCATTTGTAAGTCCTCAAAATTACATTAAAATCATACAATTATTTGATTTTTACAAAAATTTCCAAATCTATGTTTTCAACAGAAAAAAGTGAAAAAAAAGTCAATGTTATTATTATGCCACACTGATGACATAAACAAAACAAGATTTTAACTAAAATTTCAAACGTTTTAGAAAGGAATAAAAAAATTTCAAAAAATAATTAAAAATATTTTGCTCTTTCATCTTAATAACATAAATATTTTGACAAAAAGTTTGTGGCATTTTTCATTATTACGCTATGCCGTTCTCCCACGAAAAAGTAGAGGTACCCCATTTTCATTTTAAATTTGCTAATTTTACTCAAGTAACGTGTTACAAAAATATATATTGTATTTTTGGAACATTTATAGAAACGATAATTTTGTTTTGTTTACAAATTTCTTAAAATTAAGAAAATGGTCGCTTGTAAGATTTTCTGAAATCGGCCAAAAAGTTGAGATTCTGATCTATATAATTGCTATTAAGCTATTTGAAATCAGAAATACATCAAGATTTTTTACTTACTTGAAATAGTAAATTTAATCATTTAGCTTTCAATTAAAGCTTAAATGAGATCTTCCAGAACGATTTTTCATTTTTTTAAAATTAATTTTAAACCTTAGGTGCCGAAAATTCAGTGGAGGTACCTAGAACACTTAACAGCAATTATCTCTGAAAGACTTTCTCCTGTAAGCTAAAGTAAATGAATCTATTCAGTATTTGCTTTTCCTATAGCTTGTCGAAAATTTCTTTGACTCAAGGGTAATCAATAGTCGGTCCGGCAGTAAGTGATTGCGAAACACTCCCAGTCTCGCGTGCCAATTTTAAACAGGGATGAAATAATACAAAAAAGCGCGCGCAAAACAACTCCTTTCGCGTAAATGTCCTCCTTAAAAAAAAAAAATACTCAAACGAAGAGAAGGCAGACCTTAAATAACAAAGAGCAAACCTACGCATACCACCCTTCCGGTAACAAAAGACTACAAAATCAGTGCTATGGAGTGACCCCGCCTCGATAAACTAAAATCCATCAACCACTCAGTTTCTACGTAAAGCGCAGGTAATTTCACTTATTTTTTCCACAAGATTAAAAAGATAATTATTAATTTAATCATTTAATTAATAATTATCTTCGTATTATAAAAAATTCCAAATCACAAAAAATAAATATCAAGAAACACTAAACATTAATATTTTTAGATTAAGTCTTAAAAATTTTAATAATATATTCGTACTAAAATAGTAACTATATTTTAAAAGAAAAAAAAACAAACAAAAACAATTGACCATTTTCAGTGTCAGAAGAAATGAAATAAATTAAATATTAAAACAGAATTTAGTTAAACTAATGTCTGTTTTATTATATTTTAAATAAAACTGGAATTTACGTTCAAAGACGACATTTTAATTTTTTAAAAATGCGTTTTACTTTATTTAGGAAATCAGTGACGGTTCGTATAACTTACCTTTTACTTTTCATATAAAAACAAACAGGACTAATTTGCTAGACTTGATATTTCTTTCTCAACCCCGAAAATATTTCACGATTAATAAAACTTTCTATTTTCAAATCAACAGCAATTAAAAAATGATTTGAAAGTAGAAGGCTGTAGTTTCGGAACACAAACAACCGGTGTAAAAGAAGAATTGGTTCCTTGCTCAAAAATAATTTGGATACAGGCAATATGTCAGAACCTCGTATCGCAATATCAATGAATAAACAATAGTTTTTTGCTAAATAAATTTAAGAATTAATCAACACAATTTGGTAATGTTAGATTTTTTGGCTCAAAAAACTATAGTGCCTAACAGCTCGTAGAAGATGGGTGAAGAACGACATACATTGGTACGCATTACGTTAAATAATCATCCGGTTTTATATCTGCTGCACAACTGAACATTTTATGACATCAAACAAGAAAATGAAAAGAAATGACTTAAACTCAAACAAACTTTAAGATTAATTTCCGTTGTATATGTTTAACTTTGTATGAAAATAAAAATGATTCTGCTAGGTTTCATGAAAGAGTATCAAATAAGAAAATGATATTCTTAATATTTTGGTTATATAATTTATTTTTCTTAAGTATAAATGCGAAACCAATTTTTGTTACTGTTGTCCATTTCAACCTTCGTATTTTTTACGCGTGAATGTCATACCTTTATTAATTAATGCACATGCGCGGTTATCCATAAAAACTGGATGGATGTTTTGTGAATCCGGAACGAAATAATAAGCAATATCATTACATAATTTGAACCTTCGTATTTTTACAATTTCACGTGTGATTTGAGATGACAATAAAAAAAGGCGGCCATTGTTGGTCACAGTAAAAAAAAAGAAAGAAACCTCATGAGCTGCTCATTTCGCTATTTTTCTTAATCTGAACTAAAAAGTAAGCATTTAATTTTTTTTTACACAAAGGTGACAAAATCAGTGTTACTGTTAAAAATTAATACTTAAATTTACATAGTTTTCTTTAAATCAAATCGTGAGGAAAAATATTGGATCTTTAAGAGGTTTATCTTATTTTTTACTTTCCGTCAATAAATTGTATGAAGAAATTAGAAAAAACAGATTGAAGAACTGGCGATGCAATGTTCTGCCATATTGTCTGTAGTGTAAACGGACTATTTTTGAGCAAGGAACAAATTGTTCTTCTACACAGATTATTCTCTAATTCGTTGTTCTGTTCAGAAACTATATACGCTCAATTTTCAAATCCTTTTTTTATTGTAATCTTTTTTGAATAAAAGTTATTTTATTGATTATGAAATGTTCCCGGGGGTTGAGAAAGAAATATCTCTAGTCGAGCAACAACTTAATTTTGTTTGTTTTTCTTTGAAAAACTTTTGGATTCAACCTAAGGTAAGTTTTATAAACGAGCTACTGTCACGGGCTTCCTAAAAAAGTATTTCAGACAATCTTCTTTGAACTTAAATTTCAGTTTTACTTGACAGATAATACTTTAAAATTATGTGAATTAAAAGAAACATTTATTTTCGTCTATAAAAACAAAGTTTTTAAGACTTTTTAAAACTATGACAGTACACGTTTTCTCGTCTTTCCTCGAAACTCCATTGGAGAATTTGACTGTTCAGGCTGGAGGAAAAGCAGTCTACCCATCTTGGAATTGATTCTGACTAACTAAAAGTTGTTACTTTTTACTAACTTTTTATAGTTTACAGGGGCCACGTGACATTATTACCATGTGATCCCTGAAGTAGTTATAAGAGAGGGGAAATGTATCCCCCCCATTGTTTACATTTGCTTTATGCAATATTTATTTCTGTAAAAAATACAGAAAATGTGGCACAAGGCCTAAAAAGGGGTGGCAGGGAAAAGGACGGTCATCATCTGTCTTACTTTTAAAACTTAGCTAGACACAACCACTGACCCAATCATACAAAACAATATTCCTACCACCAAAACAACACATTCATACTTACCTTTCTTGTTACATCCACCAAAATACCTCATTGTCTCAATGAAATTCCTAAATAGTCCCCATATGTACAAATCGTTGTCTGTGGTGGGAGGGGAATAAAAAGACAACAAGTTAAAAAATCCCCAATGATTATGTACAATATGTTTATAAACTATTTACATGTAACTAGACAAAATCATGTTAGTAGTAAAAAAAAAAACCCACAAACCTTAAATGTGGCAGAAATATCAGTTAACTAGATGAAATCAATGCGGGACTATGAAAGGATAAAAACATTCATCTATCCCAAGCACTCACACAGACACGCACTCATTCTGACACAAAAACAAATATGAAAAACACACACGCAAAAACGAAAGGCACTCTGCATCCACCAGAGAACTGGCCACCTAATGAGGGATGGGATGGGGAGTTAAACAAAAGGAAAATAGGGACAGAAATAAAAAGGGGCCAATGAGCAAACACACCCTAGCTAAGTTTACTGGAAAAAAAAGAAAAAACTGAAGAGTCATAAAAACCAAAAACCTAAACTATCCTAATTTTAGGGATAGGTTGCCCAAGTTCAACCCAAGAAAACAATATCCGGATGCCTAACCAGCATCAAAATGCCACTCCAGGTCAGCCACTTTTACTTGGCACAAACACGCAAGATTCACCCACGTTTTGCCAAATTCTGATGAGGTGAGTCACCGCCTTTCCATCCTGATCTTGACTTTTAAGCTGATGCTTAAAGAACAAGATCAGTTGGGAAGAAGTGAACTCTCGCCATCATAGAATCCCTTCTGACACATCGTCCAAATCACGACTCTCATAACACCTAGTAAGCAAAAGAACACATATTGTTCAGCCTTCGTCATCTGCGACACCACATTGCTACAAACAGAACTGGCCTCAAGGACAAAGAAATTTCCCTGCAGCATGTGGACTATGAGGCCTTCAACAAACTTGCACAACGGCACTATCACCCTGCAATGAAAGAAGGCATGACCAATGGTCTCGACTTCCCCACTACAGTGTCGGCAGTTTGGAGATTTCTCCAAGCCCGCTAAACAAAGTTTTTTTTTTGTGACCCAGAAGGCCTCACGAATCACCAACCAGGTGAGTGATGCCTCATGGTTATTGAGACATTTCAAGCCAGGCGCCCATGGCCATATTGAACAAGCCTCCTGCTTCGTAAGGCCGAGCTCATCAATCAGCTCATCATGAACAAACCCCGTGACTAATACTTGATACAATGCCCTACGAGACAACGCTTGGACGTTGGAGAGGCCATCTGACACCCATAAGAGGCGTTTCAGAGCACGACGTCATTTGCATTCAGCTCGAGGTTTACGGTGGGCCTCCTCAGGGCTGTGAAGTTTCTACGGACGTCTTCTTTCCAGAAGGCGCCCTCCTCATCCGATTCGCGACACATTCAGTCTAGGAAGGCGATGCGAAGCATATATTGACAAATCTCAATGTTAGGCATGCCCAGACCACCTTCAGGTGGATGAAGGCAACAGATCTCCTGAGATACGATAGCAGCCTTGCCTCTCCACAAGAAAGAGAACAAGAGCCTTACTAATGACAATAGTGTAGCATTCGGAAGTGGAAGTACAGAGATTTGGTAAAGGAGAATCGGGTAGATGTTTGAAACACATACTTTCGACCTCCCCTTCAAGGAAAGATTCCTCCAAGACCACAAATTAATTGCAATTATGGCCTTCCCTTGTACCTCCGACCAATTCATTTCCAACTGGATATCAGGACCCATCTGTCCAGAAGAAAGGTCCGGGAAGAGAAACTCCCCTCCATGCACCCAACCGCAAGCCAACAGACTTATCGCGGTTGATCATGCCCCCTGTCACCATTGCATAACAACTAATCTCTTTACTGACTTTGTCAATCTCGGTTCTGCTCGACACAAGAACTGAAACGTCATCAGCATAGGCAGAATACCTGGCTGAGGTGGTAGCCCCAGGCAGGGAAATTCCGCACAGGACTGGATTTGCCTTTAATGTGCGAAGAAAAGGTTCCAACGCAAGAACGTAAAGCAAAGGCAAAAGTGGACAACCTTGACGAACGGAGCGAGACGATACGAAAGGCTCCAATCTTACCCCATTCACTTCCACTAGCACACCGGGAGTCACATACAAAAGTCGGATCCAGAAGCGAAAGTCGGGCCTGAAACCGGTCACTGAAAGGACAGCTTCCAGAAAACGATGGTCAACCCCTTTGAAGGCCTTGGACTGATCTAAACCGATCAGCGCGGCTTCACTGTCGACTTATTCTAAAATCAAGCGTACCATATGAAGGTTTTACTGAATAGTCCTGCCCTTCACAGCACAAGTCTGTTTGAAGCCAATCAGACTAGACAGGACAAGCTACAAATGGTTGGCTAAGATCTTTGCCAAAGTCTTTAACTCTGTGTTTAACATGGTTAAAGGGTGAAAGTTATCTAACCCTCCCCCATCATTCTTGTCTTTATGCAGCAACTTCATCACACTCCTGGTGAAGTGTTGAGGTATAGACCTCTGCTTCATCCAGTTGTTGAAAATCAGTTTCAGCAAAGGAACAAAAACGAGTGACTGCCTCAAGTAAACTTCATAGGGAAGACCATCAAGTCCCGGAGATTTATCCAGGCCAACCTGTTTCAGCACTTCCCAGATTTCCGACTCTGTGATAGAACCCTCGTACCCAGCCACTTTATCCCGGGCTCCCTGGTGAAAAGTTCCTGAAAGTAATCACGAAAAGCCTTTCATATGCCTGCGTTTGTAATCATGGTCCGCTTATCCGACAACGTGACGCCCGCGATATGTCAACGAGATGCGCTCCAATTCTCCTCTGCGTGCAATTCAGCAGCCACATTCGTCACCTAAGAGGACATTCTTTTTAACCTAGCCCTAACTACCAGAGCTTGATCCTTCTTGATAAGCAAGGACAACTCTGCCTTGGCTAAAGCTATTTCCCCACTATCACGGGATTTAACTGCCCGATCAACTTTTTGTTCTAAAGTCGTTTGCACCACTACTCTATCTAGCTTGAGTTGGCGACTAAAATCAGCAGCAAACGTTCTAATTTTTGATTTTAGTTTATCCCACCAAGTGTTCCCCCCCCCCCATCAATTCCCTATGTATCATTAGTAACAGCTGGTCCGGGAAATCGTGCTCACCGAATAATGAGCAGTTGAATTTCCAGTAGCCAGCTAATGTTACCTTAGTCTTATCTAAGTTTACATGGACCCGGACAAGCCTATGATCCGAATAAATTATATAATGGAAACTTGGACACCCTAAGAGCCCTACATCAACTCTCCTAACTAAGACTCGGTCAAGGTAGCTAGAAAGTACTCCAGGAGCTGAGCTGCCACTATTTGTCCAAGTCCAAACTACCTCCTGAGGGTGCTCATTCCGGTACTTATTGATAAGATCAAACCTGTCGATAAAGTCCCAAAATGGTTTCACATCCTGGTTGTTAGTACCCAAATATGGCCCTATGCGATCTATATCGGGGTCAAGGACGGCATTCCAATCCCCCACTAAAACTACCTGATGAGATATCGTCAAGAAAGGCTCAATCTACCGAAACTAAGCAGGCCACTCAGAATGGTTATTGGGTGCATAAACCCCAATGAGACACCGAGCCTTATCCTTTAAGGTAACAGCCAGCACGCAAAGCCTGCCCGCTGGATATGCAAAGACAATAGTACATGCAACCTTCAAAGACTTACTCACCATCCAAGAGACACCCCTCGAACGACCATCAAAACATGCTGAATAAAGGGAAAACCCCTTAGACAGTATATCCTCATGGTCATGAGAAGAAAACCGGGTCACCTGTATGCAACAAACATTCACCCTGAGGCGCTGACGGTTGCGAGAGAGCTTCGCCCTGTGAAACTCGGAACTCAGGCCTCGGACATTTATACTTGCTAACAAGAGAGTCATAGTGAAAACCGATTAGGGTTGCTTTCCTGATTTGAACATGGATGGGGTAAGGATACCGACCACCTCCCCCATCGACCCGTGGCCCATCTCAATCTTGATGGTGTCGTCTTGGGAGAGGCCGCCTATATCCCAAGGGAAAGTCAGTTTTAGTGCTCTATAGAAGGAGGGGTGAACAAAAATAGGGACCCTCCCGGCACAAAATTGTTTCATTTTTTTTCGTTTTGTACAATAGCGATTGGTGGTGACATCTTAAAAGAGGCTATAGCTTCATCGAGCATGGCCCAAGTCGGTTTAGCCCCCATTCCAGTTCTTATGACTGTTAGCACTCTTTCAGCATTTGGGAAGTTTTTAGGATCTTCGATGTCTTTGTGTGAAAATTGTTTTATGGATAGAAGGTATTTTAAATCCTTTATCCTGTTGCCATAGTCACGGGCTTTATCGGCTTGTGCAGGGGTTAGGGTTAGACAAATCTTCGCCGCCAGAATTGAATATGTTCTTCTGTCTTTTTCTTTTTTCTACTGAGTCCTGTGTAGAGCTTCTCAGTCTCTTGTTTTGGGGAGGGGGCATTTCCGGAGTTTTAATTGGGGAAGGACTGGAGTTTTGTGAGGAGTATAAGATTGTCTGAAGGGCTGGGATCTCTACTGCGAGGGGTTGAGGGAGGGAAAATGAAGTGGATGGAGTGGCCTCTCTACTAAGTGGGGTTGAGGGCTGGGAAGAATGTGTGGAGGGAATGGCCTTTTTACTAGAGGAGGAGGTCTTGTGCTGACTGGAGGTAGAAGGCTGAGGATATTTTGCTGAAAGTGGGGTAGTGGATGTGGAGGAAATAGTCTTTATTTAGTGACTTTATTACCACGTGATCCCTGAAGTAGTTATAAGGGAGGGGAAATGTATCCCCCCATTGTTTACGTTTGCTTTATGCAAGTTATTAGATGGCCACATTGCATCACGGAAAGGAATCTTATTTCGCAACTTAAGGTAAGTGCTTTTACTTCTTTTCCTCGGCTTGAATCATCTCTATTTTTTGGAGGGTTGAGATTTTCTTAACAGTTTGCGAAATAAGAATTCTCACACTTATATGGATAATAGCAGGGATGGATTACTGAGAAGGATTTCTCTTCTGTCACCGAAGATCAGGACATATGTAGAGGTTGCTCATCAGGAGGATGAACTCCCAGTGAAGTCTTTTTTAGTTCTTAAAAAAAGTATTAGAGTACTTAATCAAGGTAGTGATCTGTGTTAACAAATTGCAACTTCAATTTTCTTCAGAGTCTGTCTATATTTCTGTCTAAAGCCGGAGCGTACAACGGCCGAAACGTTGTGACAAATATCGCGACAAAGATGAGGACAATAGTCCGACTAATGTAAATACTGTTCAATTTTCTTTTAAGAAAGACTGGTTGAACATTAAAATAAAATCCCTAAAGTACTCATTAAGGTTCTGGAGGGAGTGTGAGGATGCTGAGCTTAAATTCCACCCTGCCACTACTAATTCTCTGAAATTGTCATCTCCATACTCCCCAGCGGTGTAAAACCACCACAGATCCAGATGACTGGCCCTACATCCAGTGGCCTGGAAATGCATACTGACTGGATGAGTTTTTGAAATTTTTTTATCTCATTTTGAGAATTGTGTAGCTGGCATGGCCAACGATGCTGAGAGGCTGAACTACTTAAAAGGCTTGCTCTCTGTAAAACTCTTATTAACCATCTCAATATCAGCAGTAAGAATTATCTAATGGTCTTCACTGTCCTGAAAGAAGAATACTTGGACAAAGATGAAATCATTGTCAACATTTTCCAGGACATACTGGACTTCTCCATTAAATGAGAGAAGTCTTTTTCAACTGAATTTATTTCTAGGACAGCCTCACTTCTGGCAGAGTTGGAAAGCTCTTTCAACTGGGCCTTCTCGAATGACCAGTCTTCTGAAGCTCACCTCATGACAAAAATCCTCTTCTCTAAGTTAAGGGTGAATTGATTCAGCTCTCTGGTAAGAGAATTCACATATTGTCTTCTTTCTTATAGGATACTAGGGAGGCTGTCAAACACCTTAGGGGAGAAATCCTTCAGACATTGCCCCTAATTCTGAGCAGGGCACATTTAGAGATACTGAGGCACAACCTCAATCCAACTCTGCTGTCCTGGGCATGTCAGCTCGGGAATACCCACGTTAAACTCGGCCTTGCGCCACATCTATCCCTCGTGGGGGGGGGACAGTAAATATTGCTGTCCTGGGCATGATAATAAACTACATCCATGTCTAGGGTAAGACGATAAACTATATCCAACAGCAAGGCCTCTGATCAGGAGGTTTTGAGGAGTGTGGAACCACCTCTTACTTGCTGGTGTTCCCAGGTTCACCCTGACCCAGGGTGGTAGCACTTGTTAGGGTCGCAGCTATGGGCAAATAGTTAACCCCGAAACTGAGGGGAAAAACATTTTAAAAGTGTAAAAATAGATTTTAATACCAGAAATACTTTGTAAAAAATTATTACCAGAAATAGATTTTTGAAGAAAAAAAACTTACTAGCAATATATTTTTGAAAAAGAAATATGACCAGCAATACGTTTTTGAAAATAATATTACCAGCTATACATTCTTGAGGAAAAAATTATTACCAGAAATAAATTTTTGAAGAAAAAAAACTTACTAGCAATATATTTTTGAAAAAGAAATATGACCAGCAATACGTTTTTGAAAATAATATTACCAGCTATACATTCTTGAGGAAAAAATTATTACCAGAAATAAATTTTTGAAGAAAAAAAACTTACTAGCAATATATTTTTGAAAAGAAAATATGACCAGCAATACGTTTTTGAAAATAATATTACCAGCTATACATTTTTGAGGAAAAAATTATTACCAGAAATAAATTTTTGACAAAACAAAATATTACCAGGAAAAAAAGTTGTCGGCATTAAAAAACCCTGTGCCGAGCTAGGAAATTCTTCTCCCCGGAATCGATCCTCCAAGTCTATAAGTCTACCATTCGCCCTTGCATGGAGTATTGCTGCCATTTATGGTCTGGGGCCCCTGTGTGTTCCCTCAGGGTTCTTGATAAGATCCAGTGACGGATATGCAATGTGATTGGCCCTGATCTGTCATCTCGTCTGCAGTCGCTCTCTCACGGACGCGATGTTGCATCGCTCTGCCTTTTCTACAAGTACTTCCACGGTAATTGCTCCGAGGAGTTGCTTTCGCTTGTCCCTAAGCCTCGTGAATTTAAGCGTCCCACGAGGCTGGTATCCCGTTCCCACCCCTTCACCGTTGAAACTGTTAGATGTAGACGTCTTTTCTACTCCAATAGCTTCATGTCTCACACATCTCGCCTATGGAACTCCCTTCCCTATTACTGTTTCCCTGACAAATACAATCTCCAACGGTTTAAGTGTAGCGTCAATCGTCATCTCCAGTTGCCTTGATCTATCCACTTCCCTTCTCCACTTCCTTTCATCTTTCATTCCTATCTGCTCTCGCTCTATATCTTCCGTAACCCCCCCCCCCCCGCCTTGATCGACCCTCCGTCCTTCTCTTTCTCCACATCCCTTCCTTTACCACTCCTATCTGCTCTTCCTCCAACCCTTCTGTAACCCCATGCGTGATAGTGGCCACCAGCCTTGCTTGGGGTGATACGCTTAAAAAAAATAAAAAATAAAATAAAAAATAACCCATTGGGGTTGATATGCTGTAAAACAAAACAAACAATCCAACTCCACCCAGGGATTCTTTTTTTCATGTTAACTCTGTATTCAGTACTTATTCTGGGAGTTCAGCTAACCTCCCACCTGTCTTATGTGTAACCTTTACTAGAAATGGTGAAAGTGTCTCTGCTAATTGTTTGTTGGACACTGGTAGTGTGCGGACTTATCTGTCTAGTGAAGTTTTGAAGCACCTCAGCAGCTTGGAGTCCATAGAGCTTGATTGTGAATTCAAGGTATCAACATTCCTTGGTGACTCTGATAAGCACTTCAAGGAGAAATCGATGTTGGATTCAATCGTCCACTTTCACACCCACTGTTGATGGATAATAACATTGATTTATCAGTACATGAACTGGACTCATTCTGGATGAATTTCAGCATATCAACTTTCTCCTTGTTGGCAGGTTTGATAGAGGCACCGATTTTATTCCAATTAATGGAATAGTTAGGTTAGCACGTGGGGCCCCTTCAACTGGTGCTTTGTCTGTGTGGGTGGGTGTTTTCACGATCAACAGGGCTTGTTCCATTTAGAGAAGTGACAAGATTTCACTGACCTGGACACTCTCGGGACGAGAACCATGAGTGCCTTGCATTTGATTCCATGTTGGCATCCATTGCTGAAGAAATAAAACCTTGCACCTGTATTTTATGCTATAGCCTAGAAGTACATAAGAAGATCCTCTGAGTGATTTCTTCCTTGACAGTGATGTACAAAGGGGATTAGAAAGAATGTTCCGTGTGGAGTCACTAGGGATAAAGGAACAAGAGATGTCTAACTGTGATGAGCAGATGGTTGCACTCTACAGACAATTTATCACATTCAAGGGCAATAAGTATTATATACGATTACCTTGGGAGTCCGACAAGATATCTTGTGTTCGTTCCAACCATTCTGTGACCATTTGCATCTTTGGTCATGTGGCATGCAATGGGCCTTATCAGGACTATTTGGAGGTTTTCCATCAGCAGGCACATGACAGAATAATAGAGGACATTTTTGTTCCTCTTCAGCAGTTTAAGGAATATATTTGGATTCCACACAGGCCTGTCTCAAAGGCAGATCTGACATCCATCACTAAAATTCGACCAGTTTTCAACTGCAGTGTCAAGACAAGTAACTCCAGCTTCCCTTAATGAGGCTTCCTACCAGGGAGTGAACCTTACAAGTGATCTATTAGAATTACTGCTCTCAAGCAAATAATCACGTTGTGTTGGTGGATATCAGGTAAACCTTTCTAATGACCCAACTGGAGTTGGAGACTGATAAGAATAGGTTCTGCTTCTTCTTAAAGGACAGAGTAGCCTCTGCTGTTTCAGGCATACCACTATTATTTTGGGGTTCACCTCTAGCCCCTTTATTTGTGTTCAGCACTACACTGTTCAGTTTCCTTTGGATCCTTGTAGATGTATGATGGAGAATTGGTTCTATGTGGACAATCTGGTGATGACCAGTGCTAGCTCAGATGATCTATGCAGTTTATATGCACTCTCCCTCGAACACTTGCAACAGTGAAGTTTTGAGCTGCAGTCTAACAGCTCTGTGTAAGGATTCAGGACAAAATGTAGGAGGATGGTACCCTGAGCAGTCATGAGGCTGATTGGGAAAAGGTGGTTGGGTATCGACACAGTCCTCTCCCTGACACACAACATATTGCTCCGTAGATTGCAACACTAATGTTTTCACAAAGAGGCACATACTTGTGGAAGCAGCAAGAGTCTTTGACCCTTTGTCATTATACTTGCCCGTATCATTGTAAGATCATATCCTGTTGAGTGAGCTATGGAATAGGGGCTTGGGATGCGATGTTAAATTATGGAATCACTCACAGTCAGAAAAATTTATTTTTTGACTTTTAATTGAATTATTTTTTGTGGGATTCAGGATACATTTTCTGTATGTTTACACTTGATATTGCCTGATTTTGTTTTTAATGAAATAACATTTTGAGTGATCTCTCTTTATATAACTGTAAAAAAAATTTGAAGAATACTTCCCCAAATTAAAAAGTACACACAAGATATCAAAGAGGGGAAACAGACAGCACAAATATAGTTTTCTAATAAAATAATCTATTCATTGTAAAATTCTGAATAAGTACTGTAAATTGTGTTTGAATCAGATAATTCACTAATTCATTACTAATATTTAAATATAGTGGGTAGAAACTTTTTTCTTTCATTTCCAAAATGAAACCTCCATTTTGGCGATACCTTGTCAATTTGTGTCTGTTCTGGAAGAAACAGTCATGTTTTTTTTTCAGTTAAGATAAGACATGTTTCGGCTTTATTTTTTAAATGAATAATAAATTTTTACAAGAATTGTTATTCTTTAAATTTTTAATTAATAAACCTCTAACATTCTGTATTAATTTGTAGTGATCAAGTGATATTATTAAATTAAACTGTATTTATTAAAAAATAAATGGAAAAACTTGTTACAATTTAATATTTTAAAAAGAATTTTTGAATTTGTATCATTTTTTTCTGATTATCATTAAAATCTATCAATTTATCAATAGTGGCAAATCTGGTAAGACAGCATAATTTTCTGTATTAAAAAATCCTTCAAAAGTAAAACATACTTTCCTGAAACATTGAGAAAAATTAGCTGTTTTCAAGATGAATTAATCTGATCTGAAATGTTACTTTTAGCTTAAAATATAGCATGAAAGTATATTTTTAACATGGAGAAATTGTTTTTTCTGAGATGTTTCATCATTTATCAACAGCCTGATAGTTAGGAAACTTAAGTGATATGTATTGGACTGAAAAAAATGACTTATATATATAAAGATTTTACAGGTATTTTTAAAACATTGGCTCATTTTCTCAACTTTCATCAACTTCTCGCACCATCATTATAGATAAAAAGTGAAAACAACAAATTTAAAAATCTCTTAAAAATCCAATATTTATCCTAGAGATAAATTTCAATGTCATTTGGTAAATTTATCAATTAAGTGGATTTTGTAAAAGTGATTTTTACATTTTATTTAATATCTAATGAAAGTAAATGATTATGATCAGTAGACTATGGTTTTATAAAAGTAATTTAACCCTTATTTAAAAAAAAAAATGTAAAGAAAAAGAAAGATGGTACACCTGCAGGGCAATGATCAAGAAATTGGTATTTAATTTATGTTTAAAAATTATATTTAACTTTATAGTTTAAGAATTTTTTTTAATTATATTTTATGAAACTGAATTTTATGAAAATGTTTTTGCTGTTTGTTTTTAGTGAAATGATATTGATTCTTTTGAGCTTAATAAATTGCTTTTATTTTATTTTCATACCAGTTTGATATTGAAAAATATCTAATTGCACCCAGTGTTTTTATTATTATTATTATTCTGAAATTAAGAGTTATATTACTCATATTCCAAAGATGGTAATTCAGAATGATTTCCTGTTTGGACATCCATACAAAAAATTTGTTAAAAAGAAAACAAAAGGAAATTTAATAACGACAATGGAAAATGGCATCATTTATGTTTCTACTTAATTGAAAGTAAATTTTAAAAAAATATTGTTCAATTTAAAAGAAAATTATGTGTTTTCTTAAATTATGCAAGTCCTGTTAGAAAAAATTATTTTTTGAGTTTTACTGAATTATTATTCTTTGTGAGATTTGTGACAATTTTCTGTATGTTCACACTTGATATTGCATTTTTCTGTTACTGAAAAAACATTAAAAAAATTCATAGAACACCTCCCGACATTAAAAAGTACAGATGATATATCAAAAACGGTCAGTGGGGAAACAGATATCATTAAAATATTTCTAAAGTTGTCTAATAAAATAACCAATTCAGTATACAATTTATTAATTAGATAATTTACTAATTTTTTGGCAAATATTTAATTTGAGTAGTAGCAATTTTTTATTTTCATTTTAGTAATGGAACATTGATTTTGGTGATACCAAGTTAGTTTGAGTATGTCCATGAAGAAACAGTTGTTAGTTTCAATTATCATAAAATATATTTTGGCTTCATTCTTTTCTTAATAAATAATTTATTTACAAGAATTATTTTTTCAAGTTTTAATTAGAATAATTTATAAACTTTTAAAATTCTGTATTAATTTGTGGCAGTTAAGTGATATTAAATTAAAACTGTATTTATTAATCATAAATAAAAAGCTCATTACAACCCAATGACCATCATTATTTTAAAAAGTATTTTGAATTTGTGAAAGTTGTATCCCTCCATTGTTTACATTTGCTTTATGCAAGTTATTAGATGGTCACATTGCATCACGGAAAGGAATCTTATTTCACAACTTAAGGTAAGTGCTTTTACTTCTTTTCCTCGGCTTGAATCATCTCTATTTTTTGGAGGGTTGAGATTTTCTTAACAGTTTGCGAAATAAGAAAAATTATACAATATATATAAATTATACAATATTATATATATAATTAAAAATTATAATATAATTTCATACAATTACATGTTATTCATAAAAGCAGTCAAAGCATTTCTAATGAAAAAATGTCTTGGTTTTACTGTGTGTGTTTTTTTTAAAGATAAGTTTTACAGTGTTTTTTTTTTTTAAGATTCAGGTCAGAATTTTCTGCAGCTGGACATCCTGAAAAATATGATGCTTTAAATTTTAGATTAGACATGTTTTGATATTAATTTTTGTGATGTAACCTTGTCTTAATACAAAGATAATCAGTGTTGAACATTTTTATACTAATTGTCTTACATCTCCAAGTAATGCTAATATATACATTCTACAATTACTTTAGCTTACAGAAAATCTTTCAGTGATAATTGTTGTTAATATTGTTAATATATTTAACTTTAAACTACAAAATGAAAATGTTATTGATCATGTAACAGATATGAACTGTGGCTAAAAAGATAGGTATCATGGAATGGTTATTTGTCATCCTAATCTTAAAATAGAAGTGTCTTGAAATTTAGAAAGAAAAATGTTGAGCAAAACAAAACATAGATCTGTTATGTATTTATTATAATCTGGTGTACAGATGACTGACCATGGTTAACAGTTACTTGCACACTCTACACACAGTCTTCAAGCTTTTAGTACTGCTCTGTTCAGTGATATATAAGCATTTATACCTGTTTGGCTAAGTCACAATGTTATAAAGAGTAGATATTGAATAAGAAAATGACAATGTGGCAGCCATGAATTAAACAGCCAAAAATCAACACAGTTTGTGGAAAACAAACCCCCAAACACCAGAATATATATACAATTGTGCCAAATGCTCAATGCCAGAGGAACAATTCAAATTCATGGGGTGTTCTGTTTTCTATAAGGGTTAACTTATGACATATTTCATAAAGACATTTGAGAGGTTTCCAGTGGTTTTCCTTCTCCAGGTATAATAAGAGGTTAGCGCATAATGAATGGAGGTTGCTAATTAAATGATAACACAAGACTTGAATCTTCATTAATTTATGTTTTATCCATGCCAATATTTCATCACTTACTCTGTGGTATGCAGGCGTTGTTTTCATCTGACACCCAAAGTCTAGCATGATGATATTATATTATCTCTCTACTGTATATGAAAGATTGCTCAAGTCATCTCTATGGCTGTTTTTATAGCCACCTCTACAACATATTCTCCTGCCTGCTGTACTGGATGAAGGTGTGAGGTCACATCCTTCACCTCAGCACACTAGCCATAAGTACCCCAAATCAACTCCAGCACTTGGCTTTATTTGATGGTCAGTTGTGAAATTTGAGTGTAGCATGTATTTGGCATTATAGCATACATGCTTTTGAATTCCAACTTTTCATTTTCCTGGTTTAGAACTCAGCTTCCTGATTTTTTTTCTGTTCCATTGCCCATTCCAAAACCCATATATCCATGTCCACTGATACAAAATAAACTGTATAATATGTCAGATTTAAACACTAATTGATCAGACATATTTTTGTTTGTTTAACAGGCAGTATAATGGTGCATCTTTTATGATTTTACAATTAGCTTTAAGAATATATTTGTGAATCCATTTTTTATCAACCTATTTCATAATTCTATATACTGTGTTTTCATACTGCAGTGCTCAGTTATTATATTTTGTAGTTTCAATTTTCATCTTTGACAGTTTCTGAAACAATGATGAACATTCATGAGAAAGAAGGCATTCTCACACTGTGAAATTTTTGGATTGGTAGTTAAGTTCACGCAGAAGAAACATAACAGAATATGCATAGGGGATAAACAACTTTGTATGAAACCTGTGGCATTAGATTTTTCAATGAATTTAAATCTCAAAATGTACATGAAAATTCAAACAGGCAAGAAAGTTTTCCACTGTGAAACTTGTGGAGTAAACTTTTCTGGTAAATCATCTCACATGCCACATGTTAACACTCACCGGAGAGAAACCCTTCCACCATGATATCAGTGGACTGAAATTTTCCCCAAATGGAAGTCTCAAAAAACATATAGTATGACACTGGAGAGAAACCATTCCACTGTAAAATCTATGGATGTAGGTGTTCCCAAAATTCAACACTCAAAAAATGCATGTTAGCACACACTGGAGAGAAATATTTCCACTGTGAAATCTGTGGATTGAAATGTTCCCAGAACAGAAAACTCAAATAACTTATGGTAATACTGACTGGAGAGAAACCATTCCACTGTAAAATCTGTGGAATGGAATTTTCTGAGAATGAAAATCTCAAAAGAGATACATTAAGACACACTGAAGAGAAACCATACCCCTGTGAAATGTATGGATTTAAGGTTTCAGAAATTCAAGATTCAAAACACATATTGATACACATTGGAGAAAAACCATTCCACTTCAAAATCTCTGAACTGAAATTTTCCCAGAATGGAAATCTCAAATGACACATGTTAACACACTGGAGAGAATACTAGTGACACAAATATAGTTCACAGGAGAGCCACACAAAACAGTATCAAAGACCAACTTAAAAAAATCATACTAATAAGTATACCAATAAACAGCATGCGTATATTGCAATCAATAAAATTATAAAAGATTAACAAAGAGTCCTTTGCTATCTTTCTGTCATCCATTACATCCTGATATATTCATTTTAAATTATTTCAATATTCTTAGTTTAGTCGATCCAATAATTAACACATAAAGAAGTCATAAACTTTCAAAAATTGAGTTGGAAAAACCTTAAAATATTCTAAAATAACCTTGAATAAAAATACAAAGTTGGTCATTATAACAAATCTGAATGAAAAATTAAGTGGTTTGCATATCCAAATTTTTGTCTATATTTCTGAGATGAGGAATTCTGTACACTATTTACATTATTCGGACTATTGTCCTCATCTTTGTCACCATATTTATTACAACGTTTCAGCTGTTGTATGCTATGGCCTTCTTTAGGCAGTTGGAATGTTGAACTGAACCCTTTACTTCGCTCACTGGGGTAGACTGTTCTAGTTCCACATGCCATTTTTAATGGATGTCAGCTATCAGTTATCTCCTGTTAATTCCCCTCTCCAAGTTCTCCATTGCCTTAACCGAGTATTGAACACACACACTTTGGGTCTTGTCACTGGATATAACCAATGTCTTTATCCCAAGAGTGAAATAAAGGGTTCAGTTCAACATTCGAACCACCTGAAGAAGGCTGGAGCATACTACAGCCGAAACGTAATAGATATGGCAACAAAGATGAGGTCAATAATGTAAATAGTGTACCCCCCCCCAAAAAAAAATGGAGGCTGAAGACATTGGGTTTATAATCCCCAGAAATTCATACACAGATGTCCTCAAGGACATATAGCACAGTGGATAAGGGCATTAGATCCAGTGACAGGACCCAAAAAGTGTGAGTTCAATAACTGGCGAAGGTGGTGGAGAACTTGGAGAGGGGAATTAACAGGTTAACTGATAACTAACATCCATTAGACATGGTACATGGAACTAGAACAGTCTACCCCAGCAAGTGAAATAAAGGATTCAGTTCGACATTCCAACCACCTGATGAAGGCCGGAGCGTACAACATTGTGATAAATATGGCAACAAAGATGATAGTCCAAATAATGTAAATAATGTCAGTGATCACCAAAATGTGAGTTTCTCACTCACACCATAGCAGCAGTAATTAGGCCTGTGTTCACAGAGATAAAAGCATACTTGACAGGAAAATAAACGTACACAAATAACAGGAAAACATGATAAATTGAATGTTAATTTCATCCAGTTTATTTATATTTTTGTGTGTATTGGTGTTTGTATTTTTTAGTTTACATTCGTTTTATGGTACATGTGACAAAAGGGGAAAATTACTCTGTAGTATTACAAGTCATATCACAGAGAGAATTTGGCAAAGTGGTTGAATTTAATGTCTTTTGAGAGGATGTCCATATTTCAGGCAGGAACAGTTTTTGTTGCATGCTGGGAGCAATTGTTTTTATTTTTTTTTATTCTATACAACATTTTTATGTTTTTGTTGAATTTTATTTTATTTATAATTTTCATTATTATTATTTTTTATTTTGTTTTTAATTATTTATAATAATATTCCTTCGTGATGTTCAAAAAAATAATTCTGAATTTCTGCCTTTGACTACATTTTTTATTGGAAGAGTAATATGATATGATAATTCAATAACTCTTATATTCATAATTAAAACAAACAATATTTAGCAGTTAGATATTTTATGATGTCAGACAGGTACGAAATCAAAAATGAAAGCAGTTTACTAAACTCAAAGTTAACATTTAACTTATAAACTGCTTCTAATTTTAAAAATAAAAGTATTCATTCTACTCAATAAAATCATATGGAATGAAATATATTCTAAAACTATTAGCTTAATATAATTCATCTGACACTAAATATTTTTATTTTATGTATTTAGTGTGAGACATATTTCAATGAATTTGTTTTTCTTTGAGTTGCAATTCAGAATAAAGAACTGAGACGAAACCCAATGCTATCAGAATTTAATTTGAGAACCACTACTAAAATGTTTTACAAGTCCACATTCTGGCCTCTTTACTGATTTTTGCCCAGACTTTCATCCCTTCTTTCAAATCCGGCTGCTAAAGCCTTGATACTTATCAGAGATGAGAATATATTTTCTGATGAAAGGTGCCATAAAGTTGGGGTGTAATGCTCACAAGTCAGACCTTTGCTTCCAAAAACCAGCTTCCAAACATTTAATTCTTATCAGAGATGAGAATATATTTTCTGGCGAATGAGAGGGCCTGGAAAGTGTATAGCAGTTTTGGAGAGAAAAGTTTCTGATATTTCCGAGCCTTCTAATCTCAATAAATATGGAGAATATATGTCACTTTGGCAGTGAGTATTGGACATTGTCTGTGATAAAATCAGGTTGGTGACAGTAACACCAGTCATCTTCAAAACCTGTTTCAAGAGAGAAATCTATATGCTAGTCTCTAAAGGCAAAATGTCAGCTCTCTACTGAAATTACTCAAGATCTGCTTCCTAGGACCTTGAAGCTCCTGTTGCCGACCTACGAACTTGCTCAACTACAAACTACAGATCTGTGTGAGTGTTAACCCCTTAAGAACAATTTACTTGTTTAAGAACTTTTCAGCACTCAGAAAAATATTTGAGCTTTGATTTTGTTACCTTTGACCATAACCTTTTCATGTGGGGGAAGCCATGAAAAAATTTTCTCAATGCTTCTGCAAACAAAATATTTATTCTTTATTCAATTTCTTTATTCAATTATTTCAAATGAACTTCTTAATTTTTTATTTGCCTCTCATTTCAAAATTTTAATCTCTTATTTTTACTTTTAATTCCTATTTCACAAAATAGTTTTTATTTCTTTTATGTTTAGTTTATTACTTTTTGTGAGAGTTTCATATGTTGTTAAGCCATTTCAAACACAACCTTTTTAAACCATCTGTCTCCATGCCCCGTGGGTTTAAATTATCCAGATAGCTTTTTTGACTAGAGTGCCTAAAATAATAATAAAGTAATTTTACTGCCAGCCAGTCCTCGCTCCTGACTTGGTCATCAGTGGTCCTCATATCTTTATTCTTTGGTTGACAAACCAGTATGAACTAGGCTCATTTCATAGTTGTCAACTTCGGCCATATAGTTTTGTAAAAAAACAAATGTTTCTGTCTGGCCTTAACCCAAGGTATAGAAAAAAACAAAACAAATGCTTTGAATTTACTAAAATCTGGTTTCATCTCTTGGTATGTTTATCGATCTGTCCTTCAACCCTTAAGGTGTCACATCTTTCAGTATAGCTATCGAACTATCCCTTTGAAAGCTAGTGTCACATCTCTCTTGGTATAACAATCGAGCTATCCCTTCAACTCTTAAAATATCACATCTCTCAATATAGCTATCGAACTATCCCTTCAAAAGTTAGTCTCACATCTCTCTTGGTATAACAATTGAGCTATACCTTCAACCCTTAAGGTGTCACATCTCTCAGTATAGCTATTGAACTATCCCTTCAAAAGTTAGTGTCACATCTCTTGGTATAAAAATCGAGCTATCCCCTCAACTCTTAGTGTTACATTAGTATTACATATGCTGCTCTGGCAAAAATGTAATTGTCCATTTTGTTTCATCATCTTCACCACTGACATAAGTATAGTGCATTTCAGAGTTTGATATTGATTGAATCAGCACAGTCCACAATTTCAAGGTCGGTCATACAATCCTGCAACTTGATCCCAAGTTTAGAGTGAAGGGTGCGAATATAGAACTTTTGCAGTTGTTTGATGTGTCTATAAGTACATAGCAGAAATGCCCATGAAGGGTCTGTAATGTAATCGATCTGGACCTGGCATCTCGACATCAGACACTTTTTCACTAATGTGATGTGGCTTCCCTCTGTCTTTTCAAATATTTTCATGGAAACTGTTCTGAGGATTTTCCTCCTAGTGTCTTTACTATATGAATTTAAGTGTGCTACTAGATTGGCAGTTAGGTCCCACTATTTTATTTTTGAACTAGCTAGATGCAACTGTGACTTGTATTCTAACATTTTCTTCTCTTGCACTTCTCACCTGTGGAATTCCTTTCCAATTTTTGCTTCCCTGACACTTACAATCTTCAAACATTTAAATGCAATATCAATCACCATCGTCTGTCTTTCTGAACCCTGTTGCTTTATTGTCCTTTCCTCACTAAATTCTGAATTTCCACCTTTGATTGACTGTGATGCCCTGTCGAAAGAATATAATAATTCAATAACTCTTAAATTCAGAATAAATAAATAAGACCACATTAGTGACAATTAAATATGTTATATGATTTCAAGCAGGAAAGTAAATAATAACAAAATAAACTATTGTTATTGAACTGTTTTAAAGACCATTATTGAATGAGATTATTTATAACTAATGTTCACTGACCTTGCTGGCTATTTATTTTGTTTTAGAGTGAAAAAGTAATCATTACATTTACAAAATCCAATTAATAAATCCTTACATTTACTTAGTAACATGTCTCTAGTACAAGTATTGCATTTTTAAGGGATTTTGAAATTTTTTGTTTATATTTTATCGATACCACCAAAAATGGATACTTTTTTTCCACAATGAAAGTAAAAATTTGACACTCTCTGTTTTAAAATATTTGCAAAAAAACAGGGAATTATCTGGTTCAAATGAAATTTTCAGGATGTATTCAGTAATGAATGAATATTCTAGTGAATGGGTTATTTTATTAAAAAAATATCCGGGAATATATTTTTTGGTGGCTTTTTTCCCAACTCTCTTTTCGATACATTTTAATTTATTTTGGGGTGTTCGCTCAATTTTAATACAGTTATATAAAAAAAACGGATAGCAGTTTACAAGGTAAAATTCACAGTTTATGGGGAAGATGATGGTTGATACTAGACTTGAATAGCTTAAGATTTTAGTGATCAGAGAAGCACTCTCCTGGTAGTCAGTTCCACAAAGCAGCTTATATCAGTTTAATGAATGCCTGTGTCAAAACAGGATGCATTTTTTTCATTTAGGATAGCAATCATTGGAGAGCCAGCTCACCTTTGAAAATTTCTGTTATACAATCTGCTGAGAAAAGAATTTGTAATGTTCAAGTTTGTGGGGTCACTCACATCATACCGGCAGAAATAGCCTGGTGTTCATAGGAATAAAAACATAAAAAGAAATAACATGAAAAGCATGTTAAAATGTAAAAAAAAAAAAAAATGAAATTTCACAGGTTCTATGAATTACCTCCCTTGATTTTGTCTTTTTTGAAAACTTTTTCCTTTCATTAAAAATGCTGCTTGATCTTAAACTTCATTCAACCTGAAAGCATTAGTTTATTTAAAATTTTCATATTTACCTTTTTTTTACACATTATTTTGTTTTAGGGGAATCAAATCAAATGGACAAATGCAAAAAATGTAAGTACATTTATTTTTATTTATAATAAAAATACTTTTTGCAGACCCCATGATTTTTTTTATACTGGGATGAATTCATCTGATAATGTAATTTTTAAGTCACTTAAAAAATAATATATGAAGTCATTCTGATAATTTTTTAATTATTCAAATAATAAGAATTAGATTCTTTTGAGATAAATTTTGTATTTTTTTTTTCTTAAACACGAAATCTCTAATGTTCATTTAATATCAAGTGCTTGAACTGGTGTTACTTTCATTATTGTTCCTAATATTTTTACTTTTGACTGAATGCAAGCAATAAAAATTAGTTGGTTAACTAATTATCCTTATTAACAGGTTATTTATTGGTAAACATAGTATTTGAAAAATTGTTTAATACCATCCTAGAAGGAAAATGTTTATTTATTCATTTTCATATTTTTTTCTTTTCACCTATTAAAGTGGATTCTCAATGTTTTGACAGAATTACAGAATGTTGAAGTATAGGGGCCTTGTATCATAGATTTGAGATTATGGTACAGTTGGCTGCCAGGAACAAACATCAGTCATTCCTTTTTTAATGCCAATATATCTTAGGATTTTTAAACACTAGGAACCACATCTTGTCTAACACTGCCACATCGCCTTCATCTTTTATTATAAAGTGAAATATTGTCTGAAAAACAAAACTAATTTTGTGTTTTTCTATTTCTTAATTCTTTCCTTGTGACATTCGTTACAACTTCAACATTATTATATCAACTGAACGAACAATACAAATCTTGGGTCGGTTGAAGGAGTAGAAATCTCAACAAAATCATTTGAAAACACAAACAAATCGAATGATTTTCTTTTTCTCATTTAATTTTCTGGTCTGAAAGGTAAGTGAAGGAATAATGATAATTTTGAAAGAAGTAGAATTTGTTACTTAATTTATTTCTCTCACTATTTGAGCGTCTGGGGCTGTTAGTAAGACAAAAAAGAAAAATTCAGTCTCAGAAACTGTACTAAACAAGAGTATATTGCATTCTTTTTTTTCTCAGTTTTTTGACATTTTGTCAGAATAAAGTTGATTCAGACATCCATTGTAAAAACTAGAGACCTACACAAATGATAAAAAAAAATGAGGAGAACTGGACGATAAAATGCACCCAACTTAAAATCAAAGTTTACCCTCAAAATTTTTTGATTATTAAATTATATTTTTTTAGAACCTTAAAAATTCTTATTAATGAATCAGGCTTTTAGTTAACATAAAACGAAAGCTTAGCTTTCTTTTATTTCATTTCTTTTTAGATCTTAAAATAGTTAAAAGTTGTTGATGAAATATTAAATTGTAAGCAGTTTTGAACCATTTTTAGTCAATAATGCTTAAATTTTATGAAAAGTAAAATGTATAAAAATGTAGGTATAATTTGCTTGTTTAATCTATCAATTTTATTCATGACTGATCAAGAAATATCACATATGGCAAACTTAATTGGAAGAAAGTGTTACAATGTTCTGTTGGAAATAATGTACAAATCTGCCTTTTTAATTATACCTTTCTTTATTTACAGGTATCATTGTCATAAACGCCTCATCATTTATGTTGACTATAAGATTCAAGGAAAAATAAAAAATAAAGTATTTCAGTTAGTATCTCCACAAAGTTTGTATTAAAAAAAAACAATTATGAAACAACAAACAAGAGAAAAACCTCATTCTTGTGGTGTGTGGGAATATGCATGTTCATGGATTTCAACTTTAAAAATCCACATGAGAACCCACACTGGTGAGAAAGCATATACTTGTGAAGTATATGAATCAGCATTTTCACGGTTATCAAGTTTAAAACAACACATGCTAATACACACAGGATAGAAATCCTATTTTTGTGAAGTGTGTGGGATAGCATTCTCACAGAATTTCACTTTAAAAATGCACATTCGAACCCACACTGGAGAGAAACCATATTCTTGTAAAATATGCAAATCAACATTTTCACAGTATTCCAATTTGATAAGACACAGTCAAACTCACTCTAGAGAGAAATCTTATTCTTGTAAAATTTGTGGATCAGCTTTTTCAGACAATTATCATTTGAAAGTGCACATTCGAATTCACACAGGAGAGAAATCATATTCTTGTAAAATATGTGGATTAGAATTTTCAAGGAATTACAATTTGAAAAAGCACATTCAAATTCATACTGGAGTGAAACCATATTCTTGTGAAATATGTGGATTAGCATTCTCAAAGAATTCCAGTTTAAAAATACACATTCGAACTCACACTGGAGAGAAACCATATTCTTGTGAAATATGTGGACTAGCATTCTCATATAATTCCAGTTTAAGAATACACATTCAAACTCACACTGGAGAGAAACCATTTTCTTGTGAAATGTGTGGATCAGCATTTTCAAGTAATTATGATCTGAAAAAACATATTCGAACTCACACAGGAGAGAAACCGTTTTCTTGCGAAATATGCGGATCAGCATTTTCAGATAATTTTAATTTGAAAGAACACATTCGAATTCACACTGGAGAGAAACCATATTATTGTGAAATATGTGGATCAGCATTTTCACATCGTTCAACTTTAAAAAAGCACATGAACATTCATGCTGGAGAGAAAAAATGATGCAAACTTTACCAGGTCAAATATAAGTGTACACATGTAAGCACTCACAACAAAGAATTTTTACAGGGTTATGGACAAAAATATTCAAAGTATTCAGAGTTTAGTTCACACACTGAATAGAAACAGTCTTGATAAGTTTGTCAATTGAAATTTTTACAGGATTTAAATTTTAATATGTATGGCAATATTAAATCCTGCATATGATCCTACCTTTTTTTAAATATAGAATTTAACATTTCCAAGAATTCATATTTAAAATCATTCTGGAAAGGAAACATTAACTTGTAAAGAAAACTAAAAAATGCAAATGAAGACACACATTGTAGTAAAACGATTTTTTGTGCAATGTATTATCTTTTTTCATGGAGTTGCCATTTTAAAATTGAGAGAAGTGCATTCTGTTGATAAAATAAATGTACATTGAAAGTAAGGCTAAAAAACAGTATGAATTGCCACATCAGGAAATGTGTGTACTTGAATGGTAACAGAAAAACATTGTATAAAAATAGTAGGTAAATCATCTTGAAAAGGGCCTCTTGGTTATGAAGCAAAACTACAGGAATTCGTAATGAAGATCTGTGTTAAACTCAAACATGTTTGAATTAATAATGTAATAATCTTTAAAATTTGTTATAGATATTTGCTGATTTCATTGTATATGATGAAGCAAATCTTGTAGCCTCTATACACTTGAATTAAATGTTTGCCAATATCTATCCACCACAGTGTGTCAATATCTCATTCTGTTCTTATCTTTTGCCATCCGTAAATATCTATTAGAGTTTTTTCATATTTATCCATTAAATGTATTTAAGCAGCAGTACTTTCTTAATACAAATTTAATTAAAGGTTATCAAAAATAGAATTTTGAAATATTTTTCAGTTAACATTAAATTTCAGTCTATCCATCGAGCCAATATGTTTTTTGTCAAAAATGAAATTAATAATTTTCCAGCTAAAATGAATTTAGAATTTTATTTTTCAAGAATAATTCAGTTTTTGGATAAATTCTTTTAAAAAAATTTACATGTTGATTGTAACTCTAGCAATTTCTTCATATTCATATTTTTAAATGTAAATTTTTAAATGTAAGAAAATAACCAACATTAATAATATAAGATTAATCATAATCTAGGTACCTCCATTAATTTTCTAAACATGATGAAAAAAGTCCACAAACTTGATAAAAACAACGTTTATTGTGAAAATGTTTATCATTAAGAGGAAGTGTTATTTAAATAAGGTTTTATGTTTTTAGATTAAAATAAAAATTAGAACTAGATGCTGTTTCCCAAGACATGGGTAGTGGGACAAGAACAGTCTACCCCTGTACCTTAAATAATCAGTTCAATTCAGAATTTTCTTTAGGCTGCCTGTATTGACATACACTTGATGAAGGCTGGAGTACACAACAGAAGAAATGTTGTGATAACAACAAAGATGAGGACAATAGTCCAAATGTAAATAGTATAAAATAATGTTAACTCTTCATCCCAGATTAAACTAATATAATAAATAATGCATTGATTTCTCATGTCTACCTGTAGAAAAATTAAATATTTGCACTTGTCTTTCATGTAAAATCTCTTTTCTGGTTGCTCAACTGTGACTATTTTTGCAGGAGTAAATCAGTGAGTCTATCATCCGGTTCACACACCTTCCTGGTCTTTTGAAGAGAAGTAGTAGTTCATCTCTTGTTTCCTGTTTAGGTTTGGGTTTCTGGTTCCTTCTAAAGTTTTCTCCTTCTCTTTCACTCCCAGTAGCCCCTTGTGTCTTAGTGGCATTATCACCTTGCTTGGGGTGAATTACTTAAATCTATAAAAGTGGACATTGAAGTCAACCTCCAGGATCTACAGTCTGTTTCATGCTTTAATGAAATCACCAGGCCATTTTTACATATACTCTATCCATGATATCAAGCACTTTAACTCCTAAACATATTATACCTTAAAATTATATTTTTCTCTCATGGGTGAGTTTCAGATAGAGTATATTAGTTAAAGGACAATATGAATCAAGACAAAAGGAAAACATCTTAGCCAACATGTTTCGTTCTCTGAGGGACATTATCAAGGCAAATACAAAAATGTTAGCAGTTTTTCAAAATTTTTAAGTTTAGCAAATTGAAAGAAAAAAGTTAAATCCTTAATCTCATGTTATTCAGAATATATAACACATAAATGAATCCCAATCTAGAATAATTTAAATACTAACTTGCATTATAAAAACTTAAAACATCACTCGCTCACTTTCATATATATGTTGTGTGCTCCAAGATGTGCCTGATTTTCAGCTAACTTGATGAATATTTACAAGTATTCCTAAACTTAAAAATTTTGGAAAATCAATAACATTTCAGCTCTTCTATATAAATATACTTCTTACAAAATAAAATCCTTGCATTTACCTTGATAAAATCCCTCAACTAAGATAAGTTTTCCTTTTTTCTTTATTCCTGTGTGTGTGTGTGTGTGTGTGTGTGTGTGTGTGTATGTATATATATATATATATAGGGGTTGGACAAAATAACTGAAACATTTGTTAAATTCAAAGAAAATTTATTTAATATGGAGTTGGTCCTCCTTTAGCCTCACAGACAGTTTTAATACGTCTAGGAATGGAATCATACAGCTTCCTGACTTCATCCAGAGGAATTTTCAGTCATTCTTCCATTAAAACCTTCTCCAGCTCTTTACGACACAATGGTGGAGGATAGTGGCTCCTAACTTGTTGCTCCAAAATGCACCACAAATGTTCAATAATATTGATGTCTTGAGATTGGGGATGCCACTCCATGTGTTTTAGCTCACTTTCATGCTCTTCATACCAATTCTTAACTACTCGAGCGGTATGTATTGGAGCATTATTGTCTTGGAAGATGCAGTCACCATCAGGGAATAAAGTCTTGGCCATTGGATGAACATGATCTCCAAAATATTCAGGTAATCTTTGCTGTTGATTCTCCCATGCAGGACAACTATTGGACTGAGACATTTCCATGATATGGCGGCTCAAACTATCACTGATCTACCTCCATGCTTCACTGTTGGAAGAATGCAGTCAGGGTTGTAAGCTTCTTTGGTCTGCCTCCACATATAAACTTGCCCTGAAGTTGGGAAAAGAGAAAAACTGGACTTGTTCGAGAATATGACTTGCTGCTGTTGGTCTACAGACCAGGCATTGTGATCTCTGCACCACTTCAACCTCTTTTGAATGTTGCAAGTGGAGAGAAGAGGTTTCCTCACTGCAGCTCTTCCATGATATGCAGGTTTTGGGAGCTCACGGCAAACAGTTTTAGTAGAAACTGAACTATTCAGATGGTTATTCAATTCAGCAGTCACTTTGGCTGCATTTGCCTGATGATTTTTTGCCACATTGCATTTCAATGCATATCAGTCCCTGTCAGTAAGTTTGCAAGTCTGGCCGGAATTGCAACGGTTGCTAGAGGTCTTACCCTGTTTCTTGAATTGCATCAGTGTTCTTGATATGGTAGCTCTTGAAAAACCTAACAGTTCAGCAACTTTAGTGATCGAGGCTCCTGCCATATGAGCTCCAAAAATTTGCTCTTTTTCGAACTCGGAGAGGTCACGCATTTAGCTTAAATTTTACTAAATTCTAAAAATAAATAAGACAAAAACAGTAAATTAGATAAATAAACGTATTTACAATAACATGCAATTACAAAGTTTTAGTTCTTAATATAAATAGGTCTTTGAAATATAGGAGTGGATTTTGCAACTGTTCCAATTATTTTGTCCAACCCCTGTATATATATATATATATATATATATATATATATATATATATATATATGTGTGTGTTGTAACCTAGGAAAAGGTTTCCTGTATAAGAATAACCAAAACAAAAGTTGGAAATGAACGGTAATATTTATAACAGGAACAACATACAAGATTCGCCAGTGGCGTGTCGTAAGTTATCAACTACTAGTAGTCAATCAAGGTGAAACCTGAGTGAATCCAAATGACTACCACATATTCTACTGTATTTATATGGATTGGAACATACCCATTTTATATATATATGTATGTATGTATGTATGTATGTATAAATTGTGTATAAGCTATAAGATTTGTTTCCTATTTTTAAAATGAACCCAGTTAGCTTCCTAAATTTTCCTCCTAGAAAATTTTATTTCTTTAAATATAAAAATTATTTTCAAGCATGTTTCCTTACTTGACTAAAAAATAGTAAATGTATTTGAATTCTTAAATACTTTATTTATATGACAGTGTTTACCATAATTATCTTTTCAAAAGTAATGACTGTACTATTTAAATAAAATTGATCAACAACAGAAAAATACTGTTTACATATCGTTTACTTTAGAATTTCCTTTTTACAGGCCATAATACGTACAAAGGGAAACTATTCAAATTCACAACACAAAAATTGCTGCTTTCATCTTCAACTGATGCAATCTGCTCCTGTTAAAATTACTGATGGAATGATTAGTTGGAATCAGAACGTTTTGAATCTAATTTCCAATTCCAAAAACGAATCTTTACATTTTTTTTTTTTTTGTTTAAAACTTAATTTTCCATTCTTGGTACTAATGATAAAAATATATAAATATTTATTGATTTTTAAACTATCAGTAAAACTAAAATCTATAGATCATAATAATACCTTAGTATGATGTAAAATTATTTTACTCGTGTAAAATATAAAAAAAAGGAAAAAAAAAGTGCAAATTTCTACTCAGTTATTGAACTGTCCATAAAGTTGCTATAGCCTCTTTTAGTTCAAACTAAAAAAATTTATTTTTAATTGATAATTTAATATCATAAATTTATTCATAATTATAATCAAAATTATTTAATATAAACACAAATTGAATTCACATTGTTGTTCTGTTTGGCTCCCTTTTAGTTTTAAGACAATTTTTATTATTTTTTTAATTAATAAAAAAGACAAAAAAAGCATTGTCTGCTTTTAAAAACTTAGAAAAAATTTAGAATCTTATAGAAAATTTTATTTTAAAATTCAAATTTTCAATTATTCTGAAATAGAAATTAAAAATAAAATTCCATATAAAGAGTTTTGATCAGGCACTTAATCCAAAGTATCATATCATGGTGATGGTAGGCATTTACATTTCCTTTAGTGGGAAATCCATACAATCAAATGTATGTATGTATGGAGTTCCTGCCAATGTCATATTTGATTTGTTCACATAAAAAGTTGACCTTGTATCACAAATTGTCCTTGTGGAGAGGCTGATAAATTACAATTTCTCTAACACTCCAATTTAAGTCTTACAAAAAACTTTCAATCTTAATGCTTTGTAAAAGTTAGGAATTTCATGCCTTATAAAATGATGAAGTTGGATATTAGCATTATTTAGCTTTCAGCTTCCTAATATTTTTTAAAAATTCATTGTTAAGTGTGCTAAAATTGCTTCTATCGCTTTAAAAAAAATCAAGAGAGATGTTTTTACTGTGTTGTTTCACTTTTACTCTAGCAAAAATAAATACATTTGGATTTTTTATTTTAGAAAATATTAAATTTTTTAGTTGTGAGAAATTTATTTTAGACAGTAAAACTTATTAGATTAATTCTTTTAGATAAGATTGAAGACCCTTTATTACTTATGTATTAAGCTGCTGTGATAATTCATATCTAATTCTTATTAAACATCTGTAAGCAAATATAAAATTTGCATTTGTTTTAATCACTCTCCTGCAGGATTAGGTACTCTTTGTTCTTTATCAAAATATACCATAATTTATCAAATAAGCCACAATACATAGAATGATGCCTTTCTGCTTAATGTATTACTGTTGTGATATTATATTATATTATATATATATATATATATATATATAATCTTTTTTACTTTTTGTATATATATATATATATATATATAAAGTAAAAAAGATTATATATATATATATATATATATATATATATATAATCTTTTTTATTTTTTATATATATATATATATATATAATCTTTTTTATTTTTTATATATATATATATATATATATATAATCTTTTTTATTTTTTATATATATATAATCTTTTTTACTTTTTATATATATATATATATAATCTTTTTTACTTTTTATATATATATATATAATCTTTTTTACTTTATATATATATATATAATCTTTTTTACTTTTTATATATATATAATCTTTTTTACTTTTTATATATATATATATATATATATAAAAAGTAAAAAAGATTATACATATATATATATATATAAAAAGTAAAAAAAGATTATATATATATATAAAAAGTAAAAAAGATTATATATAAAAAGATTATATATATATATATATATATATATATATATATATATATATATAATCTTTTTTACTTTTTATATATATATAATGAATCACTTTATAAAACATACACATAACAAACTATTTCTAATTCTAACAGTTGAAATATAATCCTTGAAAATGGCTAAATGTATAGCCGAAAGCGCTCGGATAAAAAGAACATTCGGAAAATTTTTATATAATTTATCCTCTGAAAAGAAAAACTTTATTAGATCGCATGAGAAATTATATAAAAAACTAAATAAAAGCACCTTGTCAGTCGTTTTTAATGAAATGTGCTTGAAAGAAGGATTGCTGCCTAAATACACAAATATATATATATATATATATAATCTTTTTTACTTTATATATATATATATATATATATATATATATATATATATATATATAATCTTTTTTACTTTACAATTAATAGCAATCCATTAGTTGAATCTTTACCAATTATACACATTAGAAAACTAGAAATATTTTTTTATCTTACAGTGAAAAATTAAAATTTTAACTGTTCTTTATTATTTTCAGGCCCCATTGGGATATAAATATATTGTAGAAATGACTGGAATTGACCTGCAACTTTTTTCTGTTGTAGAAAACCTTGGTTTTAAAAGACTATTGAACCATATAAGTCCGACAAATTCCCTCTCAAAAGTATATAAAAGGAAATATTGTGCAATGTTGAGTGATAAGCTAATTCTATAAACAACAGCCACCTGCACTAATGCAAAGCTCTTCAGTAAAATGAATGGAGCACTTTGGCTGATTGGCATTTGTTTACATTTGTAAAAACAATATGCTAGATTTAGTTGTGTAACTCTATCGAGTGGAGATAGCTCTGGCTGACACCAAATTAGTTGTTTCAATCCTGGCTTGAGGCATTCGGAAGTCTAGTCACACTGAGGAGCTGTGATACAGTGAAACAGTACTGTCTGTGAATGACATAATATATATATATATATATATATAAGAAGCTTAGAAATAAGATACAGGTGGAAATCAACATTGCTACTCATTTATCTCTGACTAGTGATGGCTGGACTGCTAGTTCAGCAAATTTATCCTTTTTAAGTGTAACATCTCAATGGATCACTGCAAATTTTGAAGAAAACTGCAGTTCTAAGAATTACTCCATGAGGAATATCACACACTGCAATAAATATAAGTGAGTGTATCCCAGAGACAGTGCATTAATATTTCTCATAGTAAAATTCATGTTCTCATAATGTGGCTAATATGGCAGCAGCAGCTGTACAAGCCTAATATGTGTCATTACCTTGTTTTCTACACACCTTGCAGTTGACCATTAATGATGTCATCTTTGCACAAAGGTATGTGAAGGATATACTTTCTATTTGTAAACAAATAGTTGGGTATAGTTCACTCACCTGCAGCTTTTGAAAAGTATCAGGAATACCAGAAAATATTTTAATTTAACAGATCATGAATTTATTCCAGATGTCCAGCCAAGATGGAGCAGTCAATATTATACAATGTCCAGAGTATTTGAACAAAAAAAATGAACTCATATTGCAGTTATCATGCAAAACCACATTGTTTAGAATACAACTAATGGAGGATTTGAGAGAAATTACTGAAAATACTTAATTAATTGATTGTACAAATTTATTAAGTAATATATAAGCAACTTCCTCTTATACCACACATTAAATTCATTTATCACTTTTAACAGGGGAGAAGAAAAGGGACTGATGTGTTAGGTTCAACCCTTTCAGCATTGAAAGCTTTTAATACTAGATTTAGCAGCTACTTGGAAGACAAAAACCTTATTCTAGCAACATATCTTGATTCCAGGTTCAAGACTGGTTTCCTTGAAAATAACTACAGTGGCCTGCCTAATGATAGGGCTGTTGCAGAATGGTTCACTCAAGACGTCTATAGCTGCAGGGAAAACGACACCACACCCAAAGTATTACAAGGCATGGAGAATGACTCATCTGACATGTCTGAAGAGAAAAGTGATAATGATAGTGGCTTTAATTTCAGTATTACAAAGTGACTCACTGAATCAAAGAAAAAAGTGTTGAAGAAAAAGGTAAGCCAATATGTATAACTATTCAAATGCAATGCCAATCAACATCTCCAAATGCCTTGATCTATTCCTCATCCTTCTCTTCATCCTTTACTCTTGCTCCCACTCTCTGTAACCCCTTGCATGCTAATGGCACTCCCACCTTAGTTGGGGTGAAAAGCTTTAAAAAAATATATATATATCGAAATCAGAAATTTAGAACAGTATGTGGAATTGTATCAAAATCAGCAAAAATACCGGTATCGTACTGTCACAAGTTAAAATATATTTTTGATGTTTTTTTAAATAAAATATGGGAAAATTTTGGTGTAGTTAAATCGAGTAAAGATGAACTATTATAAAAATTTTATTTTTACTACTTTAAAAATGTTAGTCTTTAATGTATGTTAAATGTCTAGGTTGTTTTTTGTTTTTTTTGTACACATTATTTTGAGGAAAGTGTATTTTAATGAAGGCCACACGATTTGTGGTAAAAATGGTCACACATGTATATCTTTTCAGCTAAGTGGTTGAAAGCCACCAAAATTATTAAGGATCTATTTCAAGTTTATGGAAAATTGTTTTTTCGTATTTTGTGGCCAATGAGAGCCTTTGTGAAAACTTGGATGGAGTCTGCTGTGAGCATTTTTTTTCCAAATAAATAGAACTCATGTTAGTGAAAGAAGTGTGAAGACATTTTGACAGCAAGTCGGACATGGCAAATTCTCATGAATGAAAGAAACAAGCAAGAACGTACCAGTTACCAGTCAGCTGTAAAGAGACTTAAAGTTTACAAGTGAAATTTCTCTTGCAGTTGGACAAAAGGATGAAAAGAATTGTAAGAAGTTTCCCCAAGCATGAACAGTGTGAATTTAAAAGAGACTTTTCTAAAATTACAATATGTCCCGAGGATTGCATATTGGGCAAAAACAAAGTAAGTGTTTTCTTTGTTTTTCTGAAAGGTGGTTGCAGCTTTCTTTTACTACTGCCTTCTTGAATTGTTTTTTTTTCTTTTGGTCATTAAATCCTTGTTTTTTCCTAAACTACAACCCTTTTCTTCCCTTTTGCAATCATAATCCTTTTTTTAATACATTGGAAATATGTCATCCTGTTGTAGAAGGCACAGAAAAGGAAATTTTTGCGAAAATTTTGTATTTGTACCTTTTATTTGTGCAATAAATGTTTTTCCTTTAAAATTTTACACAGTGGTTGAGTCTTATTTTGTTATTTGTGTCTATTTTGACCTCAAGGAGAAGAGAAGCATGTGTTTAATTTCCCTTTGTTTTCCCACTAACTAGGTTTGGCACAAGAATTTTGGTATGGGAGGAATTTAAAAAAATTATATTTTGTACTAAAATGACTAATTTGCTCTGTGTTAATTAGAATTTTTATACTATTTCCCATGCGATTGTCTTGATGTTACAATTCAGATGACATGTTTAATAGATTTTTATTTTTTAATTGTTACAGCCATTGTTGATTTTTGCTGATTCAAAATTTGATTTTTTTTTGCCACTTAATTAAAATTTAATTAATTAAAAGTCAGTGTCTCCAAGGATTCACTAAAAAAGAAGATGACAAAATGTTCATACATAATAAAAAATAAAAATTAATCATCAAAATCTTTAATTAATTATCAAGAGGAAAGATCAAATGATTTTTTTTTTTAAATTATGCTTTTTAGAAGTTTTCAAATTTCGGTTAAAAATCTTGTTTTTCTGGCTTCATTGTGGGACCTTAAATTTGTACAGGAAATTTGGGCATCTTTTTGCAGTGAAAAACATTGATTTAGAAATTATTATAAAAATAATTAACTATAATTAACGAGAACTGAACTGAAAGAAATTACTTGACAAATACTTGAATGGCTTTTTTACTTGATTTTTTCTTTCTTGGCAATTTTTATTGTTTGAAAAAGCTATTTTTATTTGTTTGTTTGTTTTTTTTGGGTTTTATGGCATATCAACCACTATGGGTTATTTAATGCCAGATCCAGTATTTACTAGATATATCAAAAACGTATAGCTGGCAACTGTTTCAAAAACGTATGACTGGCAACATCATTGTTTCAAAAACGTATAGCTAGCAACATCATTGTTTAAATTTTTTTCTACTGATTGACCCTAAGCCACTGCTTTCCATCACATTTTAGGGGTAAGGTGTTAGTATATTTAGTGTAGGGTTTGGGTGGGAAAGTTAATTATAAGTTGTAGTTGTTTTGGGATGGGTTAGATGTGATGGGGCATGACATGACCAGCCGATTGATCGGATCGACAGCCTTTTGGTTGGACGTAGTTTATCGTCATACCCAGGACATGGACACACCTTGGGATTTCACTATTTGCCCATAGATGGGACCCTAACAGGTGCTACCACCCCGAGTCAGGGTGGACCTGGGAACATCAGCAATTAAGAGGTGGTTCCATGCTCCTCAAAACCTCCTGATCAGAGGCCTTGCTGTTGGATGAAGTTTATCGTCTTATCCAGGACTCGGATGCAGTTTAACGTCATACCCAGGACGGAGCTATTTTTAGAATTTTAATAAAACCCAAACATATGAAACTTCATTTATGTAGCGATACTTAAATATCAATAAACGTAGTGATAAATGCATGTTAGAAAATGAAAACTCATCCTTAATGCTTTAATTGTAGTTTTAATTCCATGCTAATAGATTAAATTTTGACTCTACAGATGCCAATTCTGTTGTAGCAAGGTCAGCTCCTTGGTGAACAGGACAAAGCACTCTGTGCTTCTGTGCTTGCTGGCCGTGATGAGAATTGTAATATGGACAATGAGGATGAAAGATGTTCACTGGGCATTGTTTCTTTTCTCATAAAGTGGTTGTGTTCTTCAAAGACCAGCTGAAGGTCAAGATCAGGGTTGAGGAGGAGAGGCTTTCTTCCAAGGACATTGCTGAAAAGTGGATGACTGTAACATGAATAGCTTCTTGAGCTTTCTGGCCGAAGTCATTGTTCTTCAGGAAAAAACATGCTCGCCCTACCCAGTTAGGCTAGTGTAGAATTCTTCTTGTATCTTTTTTTTTTTTTCCAACAATTGGTTAACTCAGCTAGGGAGTGAATTTTAATTTCTTAGTCCCTATGATTTTCCATTTTTATTTCACCTCCACCCCCCTCTTTACGAGACAGAAGGCATAGTTCTTTGCAGCAGTGGGATCATGATACAGGTGTATTTTTAAAAAATGAAAAAGC
The DNA here is from genome assembly GCA_964036315.1 of Acanthosepion esculentum. Classification (NCBI taxonomy): domain Eukaryota; kingdom Metazoa; phylum Mollusca; class Cephalopoda; order Sepiida; family Sepiidae; genus Acanthosepion; species Acanthosepion esculentum. The sequence goes on from CAXIWW010000230.1 coordinate 47,470, forward strand.
TTTAATTTTAATTCCACGCTAACAGATTAAATTTCAACTCTACAGATGCCAGTTCTGTTTGTAGCTAGGTGAGCCTTGTTGGTGGACAGTAGGAAGCACTCTGAGCTTCTGTGCTTGCTAGCCATGATTAGAATGGTGATATGGATGATGAGCAGCAATTCTCTTGTCTGCAATTCTCTCCACTGATTGACGTCAGCAATACTCTTCAACAGCAGGTCACGTGGCTCCTTCCAGCATCTCTCGGCCCATCACTGGGTTTGAACGCCCTCTTACCACTCTGTGACCAACTGTGACTGCTCCAACTCACTGCTTCAAATAGAGTAAAATATATGTATTTTACTCCATTCCAACCACACCTCCAGATTCATTAATATTCATTTTCTTCAACCTTGGAGTGACAACACATGACTCTCGATAATTTGTTTAACTATTTAAAACAATAAACTTTCTTTTTACATTCCTCTTACCCAACAATTATTGTTTGTGTTATAAATTTTTGTATATAAAAATTTGTTCTACATCAGCAAAGAATTCACTCCGTTTTTAGAAATCCTTTCTTTCTCCAAGCGATAATTTCTTGTCAATAAATATTATTTCAAATCAGCCATTTCTTCTGGTTTGCCCACGTACCAAGTCCTGACCATGAGAATTCTTTGGTTCCCTTTCCAAAACACACCTAGACTATTTACATTCCATCTTTCTGTTTATATTTCCAATATGACCTAAATATTGCCTGCTATCATTGGCTGTTTTTATCAAAACAAAATTATCTCAAATTGGCTAAACGAATTTTTCTACTGTTTCACATTCCAGTCTGGTTTAAACAATTTTCTTTGTTCAAGAAAATGATGCTTTACAATTATTTTCCCGACCTCATATTGCAACCTTTTCACCTCAATGATTTCAACATTACAGCCTTTCCAATGCTCCAATTCTATCCGGGGTTTTCACATGAACCATTTTTAATCCTTTGTCACATTCCTTTCAACTAATACCAGTGACACTTTAATAGTGTGAAAATAAAAAAATTGCTCTCCAAATTTTTAAAACTGGATCTTGCTCAATCAACAGAGTGACAGAACTTCACCAAACAACAGAAACATGTTAATATTTATTGCACATGAGTAAAAATAGAGCACAAGGCCAATAATGGGGAAAGGAGAAGGCTGGTCTTCATTTGTCTCATACTAAAACTTAGCTAGCCACAATCACTGATCCAGACATGCTACAATAACCCTTGCACCAAAACACCACATACTTACTACAACTACCATAATACCTCAGATACTCATTTGTGATACTATTTGACACTCATAAATGGAGAGAAAATGGTTAAATCAAAAACATAGCTTGGATCGAAGCAATAAGGGTTAGGACAATGGACAGACCGAGAGAAAGGAAAGCTTAATTCTCTAAAACCATAAAAGTTACTTAAAGAAAAGTGATATTACCACAAGAAGACATGTGGCGATCTTTAAGCTGACAGCTGATTAATAAGACAGCTTGAGAAGCATTGGTTACGAAAATACAAAATAGGATGGATAATATTTGATCTGTAAACAAAACTCGAGAATAAAGTTTCTTTGTGGCTAGAGTGCAATGACCCTGACAGGTCTGGGGGAATGGCTGGCCAGAGGAATCACCTGGTAAATTTCTAATTTCTAAGCAAAACCAGACTGAGAAGATTTTGCATGATCAAAATTTGAAATGATAATTTTTAATTAATGACAATAAGTTAAGCACGCCAATGATCAAGAGCTAGATTGGTCAAAGGTTAACCAAGATGGCAGGTGCAGGTGAAATACTGAAGAAATTGCCCACACCCATTGGGAAGTGTTGGTGTGAGATGCCAATAAGAGAAGGAGAAAGTTATCAGGGCAGTTCGATACCTGTGACCACTACTCGTAGGAAAAGAGGATCTCTCCAATTTTGGAGATGGAATTAATTTCTCAGAGCCAGACAACAAAAAGGCTCTTGCTGGAAGATAGGGGACACGCCGAATCTCCTAACCGTGCCATGCCCCATGCTGGTTTTAAGTGAATGTCAATAAATGCAAGGAATCGAAGTGGCCGAGAGAGCAGTTGTTGCAGACGCTGAGACAAAAGACAACTGCGTTGCTTGATATCACGTGACTACCTGCCTGAAGAGAATCACCGACGTAAGCCTTGTGCCAGACTTAACCAAACCAGCCATCAAGACTAACCAAGCACTGTACAAAAGAACGTATATAAAATTATTTAATTTTATTCCAGTTATTTTTTCTCACTTGCGTCTTCATTCGGCCTGGACCCAATTTCCTTGCTGACTTTGTCAATTTCGGATCTGCACAACACAAGAACCTAAACGCCATCAGCATAGGCAGAGTACCTGGTCAAGATGGTAGCACCAGGTAGTGAAATTCCATGAAGGACTGGATTTGTCTTCAACTTGTGAAGGAAGGGCTCTGACACAAGAATGTACAGCAAAGGCAAAAGCGGACAACTTTGACAAATGGTGTAAGACAATATGAAAGGTTTCGATCTTACTCCATTCCCTTCCACCAGCTCACCAAGAGTCACATACAGAAGTTGGATACATATGCGAAAGTATGGCCTGAAACCAGCGTTCGAAAGAACAGCCTCCAGAAACCAATGATCAACACTATCGAATGCTTTGAACTGATCTAAATTGATCAGCGTGGTATCACTGTAAAACCTCAATGAGACAAAGAGCCTTATCCTTTATGGTAATATCCAGCATGCAAAGCTTTCCTGCCGGATCTCCGAAGAAAAGAGCATATGCCACATTCACAGACTTGCTCACCAGCCAGGAAACACCTCTCAAGCATCCTTCAAAACATGCTGAATAGAGAATAAACCCCCTAGACAGAATGTTCTTATGATCGCAAGTTGAAAACTGGATCTCCTGTAAACAGCATACATCCACCCCAAGATGCTGAAGATCGCAAGTGAGCCTCGCCCTAGAGAGACCAACGTCAGGCCCCGGGCATTCAAACTTGCTAACCAAAGAGCTGTTATCAGTCCGATTAGGGTTGGGAAACTGGTGTGAATATGGTCAGGGAAAGGATACCAACAGCCTCAACCCCTAGCCCATCTCATTCTTGATAGTGCCGTCCTGGGAGAGACCACCAATATCCTAAGGAAAAGTTAGAGTGTGTGCCATAATTATATTTTCAAAAGTAATGATTGTACTATTTAAATAAAACTGATCAACAGCAGAAAAAATACTGTTTACATATCATTTACTTTAGAATTTTATTACAGACCCTCATAGTTACAAAGGGAGACCATTCAAATTCACAGTTCACAACACAAATATTGCTACTTTCATCCTCAACTGATGAGAACCATTCATTTTGAAATACATTTTTGTTGTTTTTTTAAATAAAATATGGGAGATTTTAGGTGTACTTACACCAAGGAAGAGACAAGCAAGAAGGCACCAGTTACCAGCCAGCTGCAGAGAGACTTGAAATTCACAAGTGAAATTTCTCCTGTGGTTGGACAAGAAAGAATGAAAAGAATTCCAAGAAATTGTTCCAAGCATGAAAAGGGACTTTTCTAAACTTGCAATATGTCCCAGAGATGCATATGGGAAAATCAAAAATAGGTGTTTTCTTTCTTTTTTTGAAAGGTGGTTTTGCGTTTGTTTTTCTGCCTTCTTGAATTGTTTTCTCTTTTTGTCATTGAATCATTGTGTCTTTTCCAAAACTGTAATCCTTTTTTTTTTTTACATTTTATCCTTATATAATGCTTTTTTTTAAACATCAAAAATATATCCTGTTTTAGTAGGCACAAAAGGAAATTTTTGTGCAAATTTTGTCTTTGTACATTTTTGTCATCACTTGTGTAATAATAATTTTGTCTTTGTACCTTTTTTTGTCATCACTTGTTTAAAAGTCTACCATTAAATGTAGACATAAATGTAATATTTTTGTATTACAAAATGAATGAAAAAAAACATTTGAGAATGTTTGTACACAAATTTAATGATATATAATAAAATTCTAAATATTTAATTCAGTATTTATTTTTGATATTGTAAAAACACTGTGAGTGTGAACCAAATTAATCCTTCTGCTCAGTCATTTTTCCAGGGTCTTCTAAAGTTTTTTAAAAGTATGATAAAAAACCTTCCAGTACGGCTCAAAATCAAATTGATGATGAAATTAATGTTTTTTTTAGAATTAGATAAGATTAATTATACAAATTTGAAAGAAAATCTAATCAACAACAAAAAAGATTTTGTGTGTACAGTTGTAGCATTTTTGTCTGAAAATATTTTAACTGTTCAGTCGTCAAAAAGTTATCGATGGTATCACTCACTTTATGTTGAGAATTTATAATAATTTGCAGTTTGAAACCTTTCATTATAGTGTTAAGTGTTATACTAGCAGAAAACCATATGAATATAGTTGATACTTTGTCAACATTGGAAGAAATTATCCGATATTTAAATTCTATGGGGTTTGATCACAAGAAGGCTATCTTTAGTCAGCACTTTTTAGCAATAGTTCCCAAAATAGTTGGAATGAAAGACAGCTCAGATATAGTAATACATGCTTCTGAGTATTATGCAACATCAAGGTCATTGTATAATCAATTAAGACAGGATTTTCAATTACCATCAATAGAAACATTAAGAAGGATGTCAAAAATTTCAAAACTTAATGAAAAATCCTTTTTTGCTATCTGTATTTAATAATCTTACTGCCAGTCAAAAAGGGTGCACAATTCTCTGTGATGAAATATAGATCAAGATAATGTTACTATATCATAGCAAATAACTATTTCATAAGTCAGTTGATAATCCACCTCTACTTGCTCAAAAATGGTCCAAAATTTCTGCCGAGTGATGCCAATTTCAAAATTAACATCGTACATTTTATTTGAACACATCGAGTTAACACTTTAGGCTATCACTTCTGTACCTAGCTGACGTAAAGGCTATTATATATGATGGCAACCGACTAAATCCAACTCTTTGTAAATTATATACCACGCTCCTTGAAAAACCTTGGTTAACTAAAGATAATAAACATTTGCTTTTTCATCTGTTGAAAAATATTCACAATCTGTAGCCCAGCAAAAAGGCAGAAGAACAAACCTTTGATGATAATGGAGTAAAACAAGTTGCAACCTAGGCACATCTTAAGAGGTTAAATGGTTTTGAATCTGAAATACTAGTTAAACTTTCAGGTTTAAATGAAATTTCCACTGCTTCAAAGCTAATAGAAAGACAATGGGTTTCTACTTGCCTCAGAATGCTTTCAGAAAAAATACACTTCTCACTCAGTCTGAAATAAGTGTCGGTAAGAATGATACTGTCATCTTCATAAAGTTTCTGACATGGTGGAAAATTTTAAATGTTAAGACCTTTCAAATTGATAAACTACGCAATGACCCTTTACAAGCTAAAATCAGATCTCTGAATGACAGCCAACTTGATCTTATCGTTGAGTCTAGTCAAATGGCTAGTCAAGGTAATGATATAAAACAATTATCCAAATACACTGCTACTACCATACACCATACTTGCAAGTTTATGTCAACACCTTTGAGCTACAAGCCATAAATATGTGCTACTTGGGCAATTTGCAACTGATCCATTAGAAAAAATATATAGTAAACTTTGACACAGATCATGTGGTGCCTATTTTATATTTTAGCAATAGCTCCCAAAATGGTTGGAATGAAATACAGCTCAGATATAGTAATGCATGCCTTTGAGTACTATGCAACATCAAGGTCATTGTATAATAAATTTTCAATTGCCATAATTAGCAATATTAAAAATGATAATGTCAAAAGTTTCAAAACTTAATGAAAAAATCTTTTTTGCTATCTGTAATGAATGCCAGTCAAAAAGTGTGCATGATTTTCCATGATGAAGTATATATCAAGAAAATGTTACTATATCATGACCAACAACAATTTGGTAAGTCAATTGGCAATCTATCTCTACTTGCTCAAACAGTACTTGATATAATGTTGATGTGTTTTAATAGGAGGTCCAAAATTTTTTACAAGATTGATTTCAATTTCAAAATCTAGCTGATGTAAAGTCTTATATCTCATGGCATATCTTTTTAAAATTATATTACACACTCCGTGTAAAACCATGGTTAACTGAAGATAATAAACATCTGCTTTTTGATTATGTTCATCTGCTGAAAAATATTCACATTTTGTGGCTCACAGAAAAGACAAGTGAACTAATCTTTGATGATAATGGAGTAAAACAAGTTGCAAAATGGACACATCTTAAACAGTTATATCATTTTGAAGCTGAGAGATTAGTGAAACTTTTCAGATTTAAATGAAATTTCCAGAGCCCATCGAAAGACAACAGGGTTCTACTTGCCTCAATGTTTTCAGAAAAATCATATGATGCACTTCTCACTCAGTTTGGAATAAGCGTGGTTAAGAATGATACTGCCATTTTCAAAAACAAGGTTTTGACATGGTAGAAATTTTTAATTGTTAAGACCCTTCAAATTGATAAACTATGCAATGACTGTCTACAAACTGAACTCAGAACAACAACTGACTTGATTTTATCATCGAGTTTGGTCAAATGACTCTTAATATGGCTGGTAGTCAAGGTAATCATATAAAGCAATTATCCAAACACACTCCTACTACCATACAAAATTGTTAGTCTATGTCAACATCTTTCCTCTACAAGCCATAAATATGTGCTACTTGGGCAATTTACAACTGATCCATTAGAAAAACGTATAAACTTCAAGGATCATGTGTCACCTATTTTATAAATGCCCAAGGGTGTATTGAAAAACTATATATTAAGTAGACCTCTTCACTTTTAAATCAAAATGTAGATATTAATGCTTTTCATGTTAAGCCAAGTTACCAATATACATCTTATGATCATAAACTTTGTGAGAATGGTTCAGAAATATTTAACAATATGGAAAATTTAAAACCAACTCTTCCTGATGAAATAAAAATGGTTCTTATATACATAGCTGGATATATTAAAAGAAATGATAATCAACCCAGTGAATATGAAACCCATTTTTATTATACAAAGTATGGAAAATATACCAACTGAATGTGAAAAATTAAAGGTTTCTTCTGACCACACTTGCTAAAAGTCATTTTTTTGTTTCATCCTTTTCCATACAATAAAGGGAAAAGGTTTGTTATAAATCATTAAGTAACATTTTTACACTTATTTCTGACTTTCATTTTTTTCAACATGGAGAGAAAGCATGTCCACATTTTTGCAAATATAGTTTTTAAAAACTTTTGCAAACAATACACATCCAGATCAGACAAAGTACCAGCTTTAAACATTTTAAAACTTTCCTGGAATGATTTTGATTTATCTATCTATATTTTCTGAGATGGCTGTCTTCTAGACATTTCAGCTGATTTTCTCAAGCCTTCTTCAGGTACTATTTATTGAATCTGGTAACTTCAACAGAAATTTGAACTGGACTATTTATTCAATCCCTGGGTGTAGACTGAATAAAGGGTTTGGTGAAACCTGAAAATAATGTGAATGTTTCCATTTCAACTTTATGTGGATCTTTTACCAGAAATCTTAAGTACCACATTGTTTTACTTAATACTTATCAGTGTCCACAACAAAAATACATATTTTCATTTATTTAACTTTCAACACATCCTATTATCATCAGGTATGGGCCAAAATGTTATTCCAAGTATTTTCAAAAATAGTTAATTTTATTCCAAAACTTCTGAAAATCAAGCATTTTTCAATAGGCCTCCAGTTCTGTCTCTCAATTGCGACATGAGCAGGCCACACAAAATGTGACTTCTCAGAAAAGGTATATCAAAAGACGAATCAAGAATGTTATTTTTCCATTTCTACAGGTTTCACATGATGCACCAAAACTACTTCCTCTGACAATACATAACAGCAAACATCACAAAAATATGGTTTCCCTCCAGTGTATCACTTCAATCAAAATGGAGATTCACAAAATTATAGTTTTTCTCCAGTGTGTGTATGCATATGAGTGACCATATTAGATTTGTGTGAAAATGCAAATTCACAAAATTCAAAAGAATATGGTTTCACTCCAGTGTGTGTACACATATGTTTCACTAAATGCGACTTCTGAGAAAATGCAGCTGCACAAACTTCACAAGAATATGGTTTCTCTCCAGTGTGTATACATATATGTTTGACCAAATCTGACTTCCACGAAAATGCAAATCCACAAACTTCACAAGAGTATGGTCTCTCTCCAGTGTGTATGCGCATATGATTGACCATATCTGACTTACGTGAAAATGCAGATCCACAAACTTCACAGGAATATGGTTTCACTCCAGTGTGTGTACGTAGATGTTTGACCAAATATGGCTTGCACGTAAATGCAGAACCACAGATTTCACAAGAGTATGGTTTCTCTCCAGTGTGTGTACGCATATGATTGACCATATCTGACTTACGTGAAAATGCAGATCCACAAACTTCACAGGAATGTGGTTTCTCTCCAGTGTGTGTACGGATATGTGTCACTAAAAGCGAATTCCGTGAAAATGCAGAGCTACAAACTCCACAAGAATACGGTTTCTCTCCAGTGTGTGTGCGCATATGATTGACCATACTTGACTTGCATGAAAATGCAGATCCACAAACTTCACAAGAATATGGTTTCTCTCCAGTGTGTGTACGTATATGTTTGACCAAATCTGCTTTGCACAAAAATGCAGATCCACAAACTTCACAAGAGTATGGTTTCTCTCCACTGTGTGTACGCATATGATTGATCATACCAGACTTGCGAGAAAATGAAGAGCCACAAACTTTACAGGAATATGGTTTCTCTCCAGTGTGTGTACGCATATGATTGACTGTATATGACTTGCGTGAGAATGCAGATCCACAGACTTCACAAGAATATGGTTTCTCTCCAGTGTGTGTACGCTTATGATTGACCAAGTTTGACTTGCATGAAAATTCAGATCCACAAACTTCACAAGAGTATGGTTTCTCTCCAGTGTGTGTACGCATATGTCTCACTAAATGTGACTTCTGAGGAAATGCAGATCCACAAACTTCACAAGAATATGGTTTCTCTCCAGTGTGTATACGTATATGTTTGACCAAATCTGGCTTCCACGAAAAAGCATATCCACAAACTTCACAAGAGTATGGTTTCTCTCCAGTGTGTGTACGCATATGATTGACCATATCAGACTTGCGTGAAAATGCAGATCCACAAACTTCACAAGCATATGGTTTCTCTCCAGTGTGTGTACGCATATGTGTCACTAAACGCGACTTCTGTGAAAATGCAGATCCACAGATTTCACAAGAATATGGTTTCATTGTAATATGTGTTTCCATCTGGCCTATTATATCACACTTCACAATAGTTTAGCAGATGTCACATGAATATGGCCTATATTTCCTGTTCATTCATACACAATGCTAAATGTGTTTTTGCAGAACACACTTTTCAAAGTACTTTATTTCCTGCCAGGTAAATTTCATTTTCATGCTTTTGACAATGTAGATCCATGACTTTCACTTGTAGGATATATTTGTCTGTTTTCATGGAAAGTGAAATGTTTTTTTACTTCATTGAAATTCTCAATAATAATCACTGTGGTTTTTGTACAGCCAAAAACATCTGTAAAGAAAAAAGGCATAAATGATATATTAATAGGGGCAGAGAATAATATATGAAAGCAGTCTATATTATCGGAGATACATGTAATTATTATTTTGATAATGCAGCAAACATTTTGCAGTGGAACAAGATCACTTCCTCATCATGTCTTATCTTATGAAATGTATGCGAGTAAAATCAGAATATTGTCAATTCAGAAAGAATTTAAATATGGATCTTGAAAAATATCCGTTGATTTTCAAGTTTTTTTAGACCTCATCTTTGACTAACATCACTGGTAACATGATCAAGTTCATAACCAGTGTCAACTGGTGCAAAATTATCTGCAACAGGCATCTCTGCCCAATAAAAACAAACCATAATTTTCATCAGAGCCTAGGAGGAGAGAAGGTCCTTTGCTAAGTCTCCCTACATGGGATGGTCAGTAAAAGCAGAAACCCAAGAGATGAAAGTTGGTCTGGGAAAGCAGCTGAACTATTTATTAAACTAATAGTTAACAATGTAAAATGTCAAACTGGTAACTTTATAACTGAGTGCAATAATATGGTTCCAAAATGGACCTGCCCTAATGAGAGCTGATATTAGATCAGCCCAATAAATTTTGATCAGTGTGAAAGAGAAGATCCTTTGCTAAGACACCTTCCACTTCTTGGGCCCTGTTAGCAACATCACAAATATGAGAGCTGATAGCTGATCTGCCTAATAAGAACAAACCATTGTTTTCAGTGCCTAAGAAATCTAATTTCTACAATGAATGTGTTATTGTCCACTTGATTTAATTATATATTATGTGAAAAAATGTGTTTATTTAAGAATAGTAATGAATGGAAATTAAGAAGAACACAAAATATTGATGAACACATTGATAGTAACACAGGAATAAGAGAAAAGTATTCTGAAGTGAAATATGTTAATGATGATTGGTTATTTCACCGGCATTCCAACCATTATGGGTCATTAATGTAAATAGTTGATTGGTTGGTAGTGAAATGAAGAAAGTATATTACTTGTGTAGATATAGTAGATATTTTCTGTTTATATTCACAATGTTTCGGCCATTGTACACTCTGGGCTTCTTCAGGATCTGTCTATATTTCTGAGATGAAGTATTGTAACAACTTACAATATTTACATTGTTCAGATTGTTATCTTCATCTTTATTATCATATTCACAGTTTCAAACATTGTATACTCTAGCTCTCTTCCAGTGATATATGTTGGAAACTCAAACCAAACACTTTATTTGGTCCACTGCAGTAGATTATTCTAATTCCACATTCCATGCCTTTGAATTACTTTTTGGATATCTCAGTATCAGTTAATTTACTTTAGTATCTCAACTCTTCAAGTTTTATGTTCACTGTGCTGTGGTCTGGTATTGAACCCACAACTCATTTGGTTAAGTCACTCTTTGGATTACTCAACCAATGCTTTTATCCACAGGGGAATTAACTGATACGGAGATATCCAGAAAAGGCATGGCATGTGGAACACTAAAAAATGAGTACACATGATGAAAAAATGCTCCAAACTTAATAAGAAACAAAATTTGAATGTCAAAATCTATCATTAGGATGAATGACCAAATGATTTTTTGACAATTAGTATTTAAATTATGTTTTTGGTTAAAATTTTGTTTTTCTTGCAATATGGGGAGCATAGATGAGTATAGGAAATTTGAGTGTCTTTTTCTCAGTGAAATTTTTTTTGGTGAAGAATGGAATTTTATTTTTCAAAGGTTTTAACTTTATTACTTTTTATAAAGTTTTAGATCTTTTAAAATCCTGTATTAATTTTCATTGGTTAGGTGATATTGTTATCAAGTAAAAACTGTATTTAATAATCATAAATGTAAAAGCTTAGTACAATTCATTTTAAAAAGAATTTTCAAATTTTTTGTGTGTGTATAAATTATTTTTATAAATACAGGCATCCATTATCAAAAAAAAAAAAAAAATTAGAGCAATAACTATTTAAAATTTATTGGGATTTTTCTAACATTTTATCAGCAAGTGACTTAATAAATATAACTATAAATCCAAAGTACCTAAAACTTTAAAAGTCTGTAAGGATCTCTTACCCAAATATTCACAGAATCAAAATGACCATTTTTATTTTTTTATTTGGCAGCCTCCCTCAAATCATTTCATGTAAATTCTGAGAAATGCTTTTTTGTATTGTTACATATTTATATTAGATATATGCACAAGTTATTGGGTAATTGAAAAAAAAATTCTCTCAGAGATTCTGGAACAAACTTTTCAAAATCGCCCTGAAAAAAATCATATTATTCTGCCTTTGAAATGAACAAAGATTTTTTAAAATGATTTGTTACTTCCTTTTAACCAAAAATAATACTTATTTCTTTTACGTTGACTACTATTCAATTTTATTTTACACATTGAAATATTAGCATTTGGCAACTTTAGAGGGACCAATTTTCTGTTTCAAATTTTCTTTAATTCTATTTTTCCCAGTTTCAGTATGGATTTCTGTTTTTGCGTCATTATAATACTTACTAAGAAACTGTAACAACATATGCTATTAAAATAAGAAAATAAAAGGAAAATTTTACTCACTGGAATATCCACCCATTGGATAAGTTGCTCCAGTTTGATAGGCTTTCATACTTCATACTTCAGCCCTTAATCTAAATTGGAATCAATTTTTTTTCGAAAATAGCTGATTAGCACCCTTTTTTTTTTAGACATCTTTCATCACAATGTAATAAAATATACTTTTCTGAAATTTTATTTGAGGAATATTAGCTGATTTAAAATATAATTAATCTGATTTGAAAAAATATTTACTTTAAGTTTTAAATGACACAGAAATGTATTTTAAAAACAAAACTAGCTGTATTTCTAACAAACATTGCCTTATGTAATTAATGAGGCGATGACAGATGATTACATAATGATTATTGTTCTATGGAAACTTTATCTGTAGAGCATAATTAAAGAAAATGACATGAGCACCTCTTTTATATAATTTTTAAGTACTCAGTAATCTAAAAAATGTTGGAAAATATTCTCTGTAATCTAATTTTAGGAATGTTGACATCATCACACTTATTTTCTGATATTGTCAAGTATGGTCACCCATAATTTAAAAAAAGGGCACGTTACATATTTTATATACATAAAAAAAATATTTTAAAAATCTTGATGCAAAATGATTTGTATTATGGTTTTCAATTTTTGATTAGTAAATATAGTTTTCAATTAATAACAATATTAGCTAACCTGATAAAAGTAATGCAGAATTTTAAAAGATTTATATATTAATTAAACAATTAATTTTAACAAATGAAAATAATTCTCGTAAAAATTCATTATTCATTGAAAAAAAATGTTTTTTAGGACAATACTTTCATTTATAAAAGCAATTTGCTTTTCTAATCAAATACTGTAATAGTTTTATAATAAAACTATGACAGTATTTGATTAAATAAAAATTGCAATCATTGCAATTTTATTTAACGATTTGGAGCAAATTTTCGGGAATTGAGTAGTAGTTTGAAAAAAAAAAGATTATTTACATTCTCCAATAAATCCTGTTTTCTAATAAAAAAATGGGATGAAAATTTAATTTTTCGAAATTTCATGAAATTAAGTCAGTGCAAATATATGTGAAAAAAAAAGTGTAACATATGTAAAAATGTATTTGTACCAAGATTTTTTAAAACAAAAAATAATTTAATTAATTTGTGAGTAAGTCATGAACGTCGACCGCTAATCGAAATTTCGAACGTGCTAGAAAAGATTAAAAAAATTAAATAAAATAATTAAAAAATTTTTTTTTTTTAAATGCTTTGGTCTTTCCTCTTATAAACATTTTGAGGATAAAACTTTGTTTTTATTCAGTTTGGGGTCTTTTTTCATTATGCTATGCTGTCTTTTCAGCGAAAAAGTGGGGCTATGTATGTATTTTAAATCTTTTTGTCTGTCAAAGCGTGAATCTGAAAAATTGATGATGCCCTTATGACCAAATTATTTGTTCAATAGGGCAGCATCAGTTTGGTCGAAATATCTTAATGATATCAAACTAAAAATATATTTTTATGTCATTTTTCGTCTTTAAAATAATCCAGCATTGAAATAGAAATAGTAACATGCAAGTTTTTAACAGAAAAAAAAAATGAAATACTCCTTTTTAGTAGTTTTTTCAGAGACGACCGCGACAGAAATTTTATTTTCATTTTTTTTTTCTATTGCTAACAGCCACTGACCCCCGAATAGTGAAAGAAATCAATTACGTAACGAATTCTTCTTCTATCAAAATTATCAGTATTCCTTTACTTACCTTTCAGGCCAGAAAATTCAATGAGATAAACAAACAAAAAATCGTCTGATTTGTTTGTGTTTTTCAAATGATTTCGTTGAGATTTCTCCTTCAACCGACCCAAGTTTTGTGTTGTTCGTTCAGTTGATAATGTCGAAATTGTAACGAATGTCGCAAGGAAAGAATTAAAAATGGAAAAACATGAAATTACTTCTGTTTTTCAGACAATATTTCAATTGATATTAACAGACGAACGCGATGTGGCGGTGTTATACAAGATGTGCTTCCTCGTGTTTACAAATACGTAGATTAGATTTCTCTTGTCTTGTCATTCAAAAATAAATGCCAGAATCCCGAATCAATGATAAGAGGCCCCTATACGTCGTCAATTTGTCAAAAGGTTGAGAATTCAGTCTAATAGCTGAAGAGAAAAAATACGAAAATGAATAAAACAATAAACATTTTCCTTTCAGATTACGACATTTTCCTTCTAGGATGGTAATTTAAAATTATTGTCAAGATATTACGTTTCGGTTTACCAATAAATTATGGTGATTACGATAAGTAGTTGACCAATCAATTTGATGAATCAATATTGCGTGCGTTCAGTCAAAAAAGTAAAACTATTAGGAACAGTAAAGGAAGTAACACTGGTTCAATAAATGTGTAGGGGCCCGTTACGGTTAGTTGATATGACCTCTCGATTTATATTTAGCGCAAAATACCACAAAATATGAAACAACAAGAATAAACACAAAACAGTTTTTAACAACAACGAGATTTATATTTAAAGATGTACAAGCAAAGAGGTTACTATTTTTGTAAGTGTTAGGTCCATTTGACTGAATTAAAGTTTTTACTTTTTACTAATGAAATTGAATAATATTTTTATCCGAGCTCACAAAAGTTAAATGAACTTGCCGCTCAAAATGTTCAGTTAGAGAGTTGAAAGAATTAAGGCTAAGAATATGTTGAGTAAAATTAAAAACTTTTAGCTTTAGAAGAGTTGAATGCTCCATAATGTTTGTAATTGAGTTTCCATTGCTTGTAGTTGAATTTTCGTAGTTTGAAATGAAGTTTGAAAAGTTTCGTATGTTAGTAATGTAGTTTGGAAGATTTCGTATGTTTGTAATGTAGTTTGGAAATTTTCGTACGCACGTGTATGTGTGCGGGTGTGAATATATTTTCAGCGTCCACCCGAACTAGGAATCGGAACGCAGTTTCCTTTAAGGCTACATTTTCGTAGGCGAATACAATCAAGAAAGAAGAAAAACGAATTTGTGTCTGATATTCATAATCAACAAAATCATGTGACAGGCTCGAAAAAGGCTTTGACAGATTTTGGCGGAACTATTTTTTGTCAGGTCAAGAACTAGGTCGATGTTATTCGAACATGATTCAAATATTAAGTGACCAATCAGAAGTTGAGAGTTTCTGAAAATATGTATGAAGCTGAGTAAGCTCTCTGATCCACTTTTTGCACAGATTTGTACAAAATTCAACATTGATAAGGATGTGACAGCGGGATGCTAAAGATGAACCTTATAAATATCATGTTTAAGAGAAAAAATACAAAATTTATCTCGAAAAAATCTGATTCTATTCTTATTTTTTGGATTATTTAAAAATTATCAGAATGGCTTCATATATTATTTTGCAAGTTACTTAAAATTACATTATCAGCTGAATTCATCGCAAGTAAAAAAAAAACAAACAAAAAACGGGAACTGCAAAATGCATTTTTATTATAAATAAAAATAAATGTACTTACATTTTTGCATTCGTTCATTGATTTATTTTAATTCAGTGTAACGTGTTAAAAATGATAAATATTAAAATTTCAAATAAACTAATGCTTTCAGGTTGAATGAAATTGAAGAACAACCAGCATTTTTAATCAAAGCAAAACGTTTTCCGAAAAGTAAAATCAAGAGTGGTAATTCATCGAAACTGTAAAATCTGAAATGTTATTTCTTTGTATGTTTTTATTCCTGTGAACACGAGGCTATTTCTGCTGGCATGACGTGAGTAACCCCACAAACTAGAACAAAATATTACAAATTCTTTTCTCTGCAAATTGTATTAGAAATTTTTAAAGGTGAACTGGCTCTCCAAATGTTGCTATCCTAAATGAAAAAACAGCATCCTGCTTTGGCATAGGCATTAAACTGATATAAGCTGCTTTGTGGAACCGACTCCCAGAGAGTAAGCTTCTTCGATCACTATAATCTTAAGCTATTCAAGTTTAGTGTCAACTGTTATCTTCCCCGTATGACCCCATAAACTGTGCATCTTACCCTGTAACCCTCTATTTCGAGAAAAAGAAAAGGGATTTTTAATATAACTACAAAAATTAGACGAACACCCGAAACCAAATTTAAAGTATAGACGTGATATTGAAAAGAGAGGTGGTAAACATACCGCCCAAACAGTCCCCAAAATATGTTTTAATAACATAAACCATTCACTAAAATATTAATTCATTACTGAATAAGAACTGAAAATTTAATTTGAACCGCATAATTCCTTGATTTTTCAATATCTGTCTACATCTCTGAGATGAGGTCATATGATTACTAGTAATATTTACATTATTTGAACCGTTATCCTCATTTTCATTGACATATTCACAACGTCTCGGCCGTTGTACACTATTGTAGAGGACCGTGCGGGGTGAATGTGAAGAGATATCAGAAGGGTTAAGATTTCCTGCTAGTCGGTCCAGCTACATAGGAATGTTGGACTTTAATGGAGTCCAAAGAAGGCAAAAAAACAAAAAACAAACAAGACCGATATACATGTATGCAACAAATATATATTAATAACAAATTACAATGACATGAAGACATGTAAAGTTACAGAGTGTTTGTATGGGGAAGTTATGTGTGTGTGTTGAGTGTCCGTACGTACGCGTATTGTCCTAAGCGTGTTCCCAGAATATGGGAAACGCGGTATGTGTGAGAGGTCACGTATTGGTGTAAGTGAAAAAGAGAAAGTTTTTCCTCGCCTCAGCGCGAGGTTGCGGCCCAAGGCCTGGGTCGAAAAAGAGAGAGAGAAAGAGAAGGGTCAGCCAGTATTTATAGTCAGGGGATAGAGACCCCTGTTGAAGGATTAAGGAAATGAGGAGGAGCTAACTGCGCCACTATGGCCTTCTTCCTCAAGGACACATGACCCAGTGGATAAAGACGTTGGTTAGATCCAGTGACTAGACCCAAAAAGTTGTGAGTTCAATACCAGGTTACAGCAGTGGCGAAACAAAAACTTTGAGAGTTGAGTTAAAGGTAAATAACTGAGACATGCGGAAGAGGCATGACACGTGGAACCTGAACAGTCTACTCTGGTGGAGGAAAGAAAGGGTTTCATTCGAAATCACCTGAAAAAGGCCAGAGCGTACAATGGCCGAAACGTTGTGGATATGGCAATAGAGATGAGGATAACAGTCCAAATAAAGTAAATAATGCAAGTAATCCCTGATTTTTGACAAATATTTTAAAACAGAGAGTATCGAGGTTTTACTTTCATTGTGAAAAAAGTTTGGTGGTACCTATAAAAATGCAAAGAAAAAATTTCAAAATCCCTTAAAAATATTTTTGCTATAGATATGTTTCTAAGTTAGTAAATTAAAGGATTAATTAACTGGAATTTGTAAACGTAATGATTGCTTGTTTTTCTCTAAAACAATATAAATAGCCAGCGAGGTCAGAGAGCATGAGTTAATCATCTTCCCCGTATGTCCCGACAAAAACTGTGCATTTTACCCAGTTTACATCTATCCCGAGAAAAAGAAAAGAGATTTTTTTATATAACTGTATAAAAATTGGGCGGACACCACAAATCAAAATTTAAAAGTATCGAAAAGAGAGTTGGGAAATATAGCCACCAAAAAATATTTCCCCAGATAATTTTTAAAAATAATATTGTGGAATCTTCCACGTCTGCCAGTCACCCCTGCGCGAGGAAATGTACTCTTCCTTGTTGTAATTATCGTGCCAATCAAACATACATACATAGGAATCGTGTGACAAGCATTCATTGGCCAATCTACTCAAAACTATCTCGCTGATTGGTCAGTTCCGACCAATCAAATTGCCTGCACGCCACAAATCTGTTTTCGCGTTTAATACGTTCTGAGTCGGTCACGTGTTACATCATCTTATATAAGCAAAATATGAGTAGTTCTCTGTCGCTTTTCACTCTCTCTCTCTTTCTTTCTTTCTTTCTTGCGTTTCATCTCTTGCTACCAAAATGTAACATTCAAGGACTCCCGTCTTAGCCATGCGGTCAGACGTTAAAGAACGATGCAACATTCACGCAAGTACAACTCTTAAACTCTTCTGAACTCTTTTGGTCCAATAAACAATTCCTAACATGCAACAACTCATTCTTCTAAACTGCAGTTTAATAATTAATTCAACCCTTATGAGCTCCGGTACAAACATTTCCAAATCTAAGAGACATAACTCTATCAAACCTTTAGCTTATGTACATGTACACTAAGACCAATAAATTCAATTGTTATGTCTTCAATCATTATTTTCTGTCTTGTATTAATTGTTGTGGATGGAAGATTATTGAACACACCCTATTTAAACCTTCTGACCAATCAAACCTGATACCTTTCTAACATCGTCACACATCCCCAACAATATAACCCATTATTCATTCATTACTATGTCCTGAAAATTTCATTTGAACCGAATAATTTCACAGATTTTTAGCAAATATTTTAAAACATAGTGTTGGTTTTTTTTTGTGGAAAAAGTATCCATTTTGGTGGTACCTATAAAATATAAACAAAAAATTTCAAAATCACTTAAAAATGCAATGTTTCTAAGTTAATAAATGTAAAGATTTATTAACTGGATTTTGTAAATGTAATGACTATTTTTTCTCTTTAAAACAATATAAATAGCCAGCGAGGTCAGAGATCATTAGTTAAAAATATCTCATTCAATTGTCTTCAAAACAGTTAAATAATAAGTTTATTTTGTTATTATTTTCCTACCAGTCTGAAATCATACCATATTAATTGACACTAATGTGGTCTTTTTTAATTATTCTGAATTTAAGAGTTATTGAATTATTATTCTTCCACTTGTATATATTATTACACAATTATATACTATAAATTATTCAATGAAACCTTTGGTGTTTTTAAAAAATGGTATTTTTCTTTGGGTATTCTGTCCAAATTCCAAATCCGCGTTGACTTCTTTTTGTTCCTGAAATAAAAGATACACAGGGAAGAAGGAGGCAGAGACACTGGAAATGAATTTAGGAACTTAATTACAGTAACAACGGTCTGTTGAAGGGAAATGCCTACCCCGCCCCCAACAAAAAAGACACGATTCTTCTTGTTTGTCTTTGGGGCCAGGAAACCCCTCTTTTCTCACGCATGTGCAATTTATTATTCCTGTTAAATATTAACGAGAACCACGAGGTCGAGCGGATGTGCTCCCCCTCCCTGTCGCCGCCGCAGCCACTACATCTACACCGGCAGTTTTTTTTTTTTTTTTTTTTTTTTTACTAATGTACAGAAAAATGACTTCTTGTGATTAGAAGAAGATTATACTGTTGCTGGACAGATTCTGGTTGGAATTGTAGCAGACCGTGCGGGTGAAGATGGGAAGAGATATCAGAAGGTTAAACTTTCCTGTTGGCAGGTCCAGCTACATGAGAATGTCGGACTTTAATTAAGTCCAAAGAAGACAAAGAAAACAAGAAGCAAGCAAGACCGATATACATGGGTAAACAAATATATATTAACAACGAGTTACACAAAGACATGAATAGTTACGTAGAGTTTGTATGGAGAAATTATGTGCGTGTGTTGTAAGTGTTCGTACATACGTGTATTGTTCTTAGCGCGTTCACAGAATTTGGGAACGCTGTA